>JABUQX010043224.1:42500-50000 GCA_015478945.1 Trachelipus rathkii
TTAACAATAGATTTATTGCTAAATGGAAGGGATCACTTGGGGGACTGTTACTTCACGTTTAATGCTTGTTTTTAGTGATGTTGTCAAATGGCTAAGTAAATGGATTAATTTTGCCACTGAAATCAGTCAACATTTTCTGATTGCATTCAGGAGCGTATTGGATAGGGAAACTTTTTGTTCAAACAATTTTTAAGCATATAAGTTCTGTTCCAGCATGTAGAAACGTCTTGAATTAATTTAAGCTGACATTCAGCTGCATCTGTAAAGTTTTTAGCTTTGCAGCTGCCGTTGCCTGAATGGTGAAAATGAGAGGGATTATCTTCTGCAGTAAATAAATATTTTTAACAGACTTTGACATAATATTGAATCGTGAATGCATAGTTGCAAAATGTGAATAAAACATGAAATTTATAGCAAGCCACTCTCTCCCTTATACCAGCTACAATGTTTGGTCCATTATCCCGTATCACTAAATGAATTTCTATTTTTTAGAATATTGGAAAATGTCAAAGGCCCTTAGATCTGCAAATGACAAGATTTTCGCATATTGGCTACAAAATTTTGGCTATATTCTTTATTTTTTTGGAAAATAAGTTTCTAAATTTTTCAAATTTTTTTAATTGAAAAAAAATTAACTTCTTATGTTGAGTAATTTATTGTTTATAAAAGCTTATATTCGGATCCCGAATAGTTTTCGGCAAAAAGCGAATACCGAATATTCGGGGCATTTTGGCCGAATAGGCCGAATACCGAATACCTACGAATTCGGCACATCCTAATATATATATATATATATATATAATATATAATATATTATTATATATATATATATATATTATATATACTAATATATATATTATATATAATATTTATATAAAAATTAATTTTTTGGCATAAGTTATTTTGAAGGAAAAACTTAATTTCTTCAAAGCCTAAATTTTTTTATTTTTAATTATAAAAAAATAGATATAGATAAATCTACGCCCCCCTTTCATTTGTCTTTCGTCTTTTTGATTGGTAGCAAGCGCTTTCGCGATGCCCATTTTCCCACGTATATCTCAAAGAGAGACTCCCCCAATTTTAAGGGAATACCAACTCCACCCCCCCCCTTTTATTCTCCCCACGCCAGCAAACTTTTCGCCATGAGGAATCACTTTGCTTAAACGTGAGTTCTGATCACATGTGTATTGTTCCACTTCCCAATTTTGATGCGTTCAACTGGTGAGTCCTATTTTCTTGCTCATATTATTTAATATTCCTTACAAACTGCAACTTTTCAGGAAAAATTCATTTAGGGAAGGTTTGGTTAAAAACCAAATTTTCCACAGTATCAAGTTTTGGTTGTAAACTCAGACCTAATCGTTTTTCGGCGAGATAGGCTAATACTAGCATTCTGGTTTGCTCCACGTTTTTCGTGGGACCTAATACTTGAATGAATATGTGTTGTGAATGTTTTTTTTTAGTTATTATTATTAATAGATATATTTTCTTTTGAACGCGAATGACTAGGTGTTGTGAAAGTTCTTTTTTTTTATATAATTATTATTATTATTAAGTTTTTTTCTTTTACTGGAGACTCCATGGGAAAAGTGAAAGCATTTATATATAAAAATATTTTTAGACAATGATGGAAAAGTAAGTTATATTATTATTATTATTTCCCTTTACCTTAATTTGGGAAGCTATGTCCCCGAAAAAAAAACCCTGTTGGCAAAAAGTTTTATTATTAGAATTTTTAATTTTTCTGAAAACTCCTAAATTTGAGATATCAAAATTTGAGTTTCTTCCTAAATTTTTATATTAGCTGTTTGTGGTGTATTATCATTATTATTATATTTATATATTATTTTTGTTTTGTACGTTCCCAAATAAACTTAAAACATTTATTTGGTAGCGATTTTCGGAGGAAGTCGCAGGCCTTACATACAGGAAATTTTAATTTTTAGGCCTGATAAGGTATTTTTAAATATTGTATTTTCTATAAGTTTCAGGAGGTTACTAACAAATTTTTGTTCATATATTTTCTATAAGTTTCAGGAGGTTACCATTATAAAGTTTGAATGTGTATTATGAAATCATTTTATGTTTTTGGTTAAAATCTTTTTCTTTGTAAGAGTTTTATAACTTTTTATTTTTAATACATTTTTTTTTCTCCGAGTTTTGAGAGATACATTATTTAAGTTGTACTTATATATTTTTTTCTTTTTTGAATACATTTTAATATGTTTTTCCCTCCGAGTTTGAGGGAGGTACTATGTAAGTCTTTATACATTTTTAAGGTTTTCCTCATCGTATAATGAGAGTGGTATGTACACTATTAAGTTAGAATTTGGTTTGTATCTCATATGAGGTTGACATTGGTATATCCTCCTTGTAAGAAAATGGTCATTATACGGTATGATATGTAATGCAGTTTTATGTACTTAATTATTACCAACGTTTTACAGGGCAGTTATTTTTTTTTGTCCTCGATTTCTATGTACTTTATTATTAACAACGTTTTACCGGACAGGTATTCTTGGTCCTCGATTTTTATGTAATTTATTTTAACAACGTTTTACAGGGCAGTTATTTTTGGTCCTCGATTTTTATGTATTTTATTTTAACAGCGTTTTTTATGAAACTTTCCATTTTTACTTGTACCATTGAATCTTACCCTCTATTTATGAATCACGTATATGTATTTCCCTATTTGTAATTTATTTTGATGTTTCATCAAAGTTGTGTATTATATTGTTAACACCACTTTTGCATACATGCCTATTTAGCTTTTTATAATAATCCAGGTGGAAAATTTACTTGTGTAAATTTTATATTAATCTTCTTTATACTTTTTTTTTATATTTCATGTTTGAATGTATTTTTTTTGTTTTTTATTGATTCCACTCTTTTGTATATTTTTAGGCAATCGGGATTGAGATTTGAAAATAAAATTTTATTGGAAAAAGCTTGTTGTTCGTTGCAAATCCTACCATAAGGCATCATTAGCATTTATCCCAGAAACAAAAATTGGGAGAGTGGCGATCCTCTTCACTCTGAAGTTATCTCAAGAAGTTTGTGAAAGAATCTCGCAAAGAAACAAACCTCCGATTGCCAGTCTGAAGTCGCAGGAACAATTGCACATATAGGTTAGTCAAAATCTCACGTTTCAAAAAGTATAAAGGCTAATTTCAATTTTTTATTATTTTAAATTAACCGTTTTCACCCCTTTTGAATATCTTAAATAAAAATAGCCATTTCTTTAACGTAAAAATTAAAGTAAACTCTTGGGGAAATTTTATTTTTACTACTAATCGTCCAAATTGAGGACAACACGAAATTATTCACATTTTGCACATATTGGAAAGGGCATATGGTTCTCATCTTTTATGATAAAAGTTTTTAATCGGGCAAATTTCACTATAATTTGATAACAATAAAAACCGTTGCCACATCACGCTCAAAAGGCACACGTTCCTCACAAGCATATAATTCTCCCCAAGAATATTCTTGCTCATAAAAGCAAAAATTATATTACCACATCACACTCAGAGGAAACCGTTTTCCTAACATAATATGAAGAAATCTATTACCGAGAAACAAATCTCTCACCATCAAAACTCCTCCCCAAAAGTTTATACTGACGCTCCGGAACGATTCGAATCTCCACAAAAATATCAAAATGATTCAGCAACCCTCTCCCAGAGGCAAAAATTTGATAACTACAATAAATATGGTAAAAGTAGCAGTTCCACCACTCTTGGTGCTTTCGACGAAATTCTCAATGTGATAGATCACAAAAACGCCACCACTCACAAGGCATATTTTGAAAATATTATGAAAGTTAGTTCTCAAAATCTGAGTAAAAACACAATTTTAAATGTTTTGCCTACCAATATTTCTCAAAAAGATTGTGACTTTATTTCAAATGTTCATTTCAATAAACCTAAATTTCATACTACATTTATAAAAAAGGGCTTTTTATATAATAAAACAAAATATGATTGTACGCTCAAAGCAAGTTCAAAGGAGATTTTAAGTATTAATTATATGAATGTTGTAACGCCCTCCTCATCTCCTTGTAATTTGAATGCACCTATAAATGTAGATCACAATGATTCTCAGTCACATATTTTTACAAATAAAAATAATACAAATTGTGATGTAAACTTTGAAAATGCTTCTCATGCAAATATGAACTCTTATTATTTAAATGCTCCGCGAAATTATGAAACGTTTCAAAATGTTAGCTCATGCAAATCATTTCACGATAATGTTGATAACCATGTTTCACATACCATATTAGATACTAATTGTTTTAATGTTCCAAGTAATTTTAATACTAAATCACACTCTACTAATGTTGAAAGTAGGTCGCATAATGTTCAAAATATAAATTATTTAAATGACTATAATAATGTAACTGAGAGGAAATTTCTTATAGTTAACATGGGCACCGCTGCTCAAAATGATGATCTTAAAAATATTTCACACAAATGGCTTGAAAGATATAACCCCTATCCTTATTACTTTTTAAACCATAAAACATTAAAATTTACCTACAGCTCAAGTCTTTCAGAAGATATTTGCAAGCACTCAAACGATAATTACATTTGCTTTCCTTCAAATCTTATACATCAAATAAATTATCAAGATTGTATCTTGTCAGCCTTACTTTCCAAACCCAACACCACATTCTGTAACTATAATGTCTATCCTTACCAGTTACCTTACACTCTTAAAGTTGGAAACTATACTTTAATCTCCTTTCCTACTCCTATAACCGCTTCTATCTCTTGCCCTATGAAACAGCCAAATTTAGGCACTGGTGCATTATTCTCCCTCTTCCAAGGATGCACCCTGGTATCTGCTCTTTCAAATACCCTCCACACTCCTCCTTGCAGACCAACTGGCTTTCAAGAGCACCTCAGTTTCTGGAACACCTAGAGACATCTCATGACTTCCTTCCAAATATAACTTCTTTCACTTCAAAGTTGAAATTAAAATCTATTCATCCACATTGGGACGCTTCGTTAGATAACATAAACAAAACTTTACGGACTCAGGAATTAATCAACATCCATTCATTTTCCATATCTGGTTTTTCCATTTTTATTGTTATTCTCTGTACGGTAGGAATTTACTACTTTTATCTAAAACTCCGTCCGATTCAATCCGCTCCTGCAGCTCCCCCGGCAGCCCCTTCGGTAGTACCGAGTATCCAGTACACCGTCCTTCAGAGAGCCCCTATACCAGAACCTAAACCAACTTCACCAGTGTATCCCGCAATAGAGCCAATCTATTCAAACCCGTCTGCTAAACTAGCTTAATAAAATTTTTTTTTTTGGCAAAGGGGACTCTATACAAAAAATTAATTTTTGCATAGTTATTTTGAAGGAAAAACTTAATTTCCTTCAAAGCCTAAAATTTTTTTATTTAAATATATAAAAAAAATAGATAAATAAAATCCCCCCCCCCCCCCCTTTCATTTGTCTTCCCGTCTTTTTGATTGGCTAGCAAGCGTCTTCCGATGCTTTCCCCCATTTTCCCACGTATATCTCAAAGAGAGACTCCCCCAATTTTAAGGGAATACCAACTCCACCCCCCCCCCTTTTATTCTCCCCACGCCAGCAAACTTTTCGCCATGAGGAATCACTTTGCTTAAACGTGAGTTCTGATCACATGTGTATTGTTCCACTTCCCAATTTTGATGCGTTCAACTGGTGAGTCCTATTTTCTTGCTCATATTATTTAATATTCCTTACAAACTGCAACTTTTCAGGAAAAATTCATTTAGGGAAGGTTTGGTTAAAAACCAAATTTTCCACAGTATCAAGTTTTGGTTGTAAACTCAGACCTAATCGTTTTTCGGCGAGATAGGCTAATACTAGCATTCTGGTTTGCTCCACGTTTTTCGTGGGACCTAATACTTGAATGAATATGTGTTGTGAATGTTTTTTTTAGTTATTATTATTAATAGATATATTTTCTTTTGAACGCGAATGACTAGGTGTTGTGAAAGTTCTTTTTTTTTATATAATTATTATTATTATTAAGTTTTTTCTTTTACTGGAGACTCCATGGGAAAAGTGAAAGCATTTATATATAAAAATATTTTTAGACAATGATGGAAAAGTAAGTTATATTATTATTATTATTTCCCTTTACCTTAATTTGGGAAGCTATGTCCCCGAAAAAAAAACCCTGTTGGCAAAAAGTTTTATTATTAGAATTTTTATATTACTTTTATTATTATTATTATTATTATGACTGAGTTTTGAAAGCATTTTGAGTGGTGGATTTTTTAACTATTAAATATTATTTCGATTTATATTAGCTGTTTGTGGTGTATTATCAATTATATATATTTATATTATTTTTTGCTTTTGTACGTTCAAATACATAAAACATTTATTTGGTAGCGATTTTCGGAGGAAGTCGCAGGCCTTACATACAGGAAATTTTAATTTTTAGGCCTGATAAGGTATTTTTAAATATTGTATTTTCTATAAGTTTCAGGAGGTTACTAACAAATTTTTGTTCATATATTTTCTATAAGTTTCAGGAGGTTACCATTATAAAGTTTGAATGTGTATTATGAAATCATTTTATGTTTTGGTTAAAATCTTTTTCTTTGTAAGAGTTTTATAATATTTTTATATTATTTTTTTGTTTTGTACGTTCCCAAATAAACTTAAAACATTTATTTGGTAGCGATTTTTCGGAGGAAGTCGCAGGCCTTACATACAGGAAATTTTAATTTTTAGGCCTGATAAGGTAATTTTAAATATTGTATTTTCTATAAGTTTCAGGAGGTTACTAACAAATTTTGTTCATATATTTTCTATAAGTTTCAGGAGGTTACCATTATAAAGTTTGAATGTGTATTATGAAATCATTTTATGTTTTGGTTAAAATCTTTTTCTTTGTAAGAGTTTTATAACTTTTTATTTTTAATACATTTTTTTTTCTCCGAGTTTTGAGAGATACATTATTTAAGTTGTACTTATATATTTTTTTCTTTTTTGAATACATTTTAATATGTTTTTCCCTCCGAGTTTGAGGGAGGTACTATGTAAGTCTTTATACATTTTTAAGGTTTTCCTCATCGTATAATGAGAGTGGTATGTACACTATTAAGTTAGAATTTGGTTTGTATCTCATATGAGGTTGACATTGGTATATCCTCCTTGTAAGAAAATGGTCATTATACGGTATGATATGTAATGCAGTTTTATGTACTTAATTATTACCAACGTTTTACAGGGCAGTTATTTTTTTGTCCTCGATTTCTATGTACTTTATTATTAACAACGTTTTACCGGACAGGTATTCTTGGTCCTCGATTTTTATGTAATTTATTTTAACAACGTTTTACAGGGCAGTTATTTTTGGTCCTCGATTTTTATGTATTTTATTTTAACAGCGTTTTTTATGAAACTTTCCATTTTTACTTGTACCATTGAATCTTACCCTCTATTTATGAATCACGTATATGTATTTCCCTATTTGTAATTTATT
>JABUQX010043224.1:52500-55000 GCA_015478945.1 Trachelipus rathkii
TCTAATGGTTAAATTTAGTTTGAAAAGGTAAGGTATGTGTGGTTGTGCCGTTGGTCCATCTGAGGGAACCGTTTGAAGAGAGTACGTTTTTTGGGTATCTGAATGATGTTCTGATGGGAGTGAGTGGAGGCTTTCAGATTGAGTTTTGGGGACCTGAATGGTTGGATCAGGTGATCAAAAAAAGGGATGGTATTACAGGTTGGTTTTGGGGTGGCGGAGAAAATGAGAATGGTAGCAAGGTTTGTTTTCTGTGAAGAGAGAGGTATGTGTGTAAGTAATATTTTCTTTAAACAGAAGAGTATCCAATAAGTATCTAGAGTTGGTGTAGGTAGAGATGGTATCGAAGTGAAAAGTATGGTTATTGATTTTAGTGTTGGTGAAGAAGGAGAATGTTTTGAAGTATGGGTTGGATGTTAAATCAGTTAGGGGTTTAGGAATGGGATTATCGGATCATTATGTTGTTCTATGGTAAAATTAAGTTAGTGGGGCTTGGATGGAGAGGAAGGTGATCGGAAAGGAAGTAGGTAAAATTAAGAGTGAGAAGTTTAAGTGAGCAGATAATAAGGCTAAGTATGTAAGAGCGCTCGCTAGTAATACGGTTGAATGTGAACAAGTTGATACTGAGCAAATCTGGGGGATGAAGGAAGCAATTTTTAGTAGTGCAAAGGAGTGTGTGGATGTGCTAAAGTAGGAAGTAGAAATGTTAACAGCGAATGGTGGAATGAAGAGGTGTGAAGCGGTTACAGGTAAAAGCATAGCGTGGTTGAATGTACTAAAGCAAATGATGAAGATTCAAAGAAAGATGTTGGAATTATAAAGGAGGAAAAAAGAAATACTAATAGGTGTATACGTAGGAGAAACAAGAGGTAATGAACAGTTTGGAAGGTAGATGAATGGGACATCAAGGAATGGTAAGCTCTTCTGGAAGAGCGCGAAAGGTTAAGAATGAGATAAGGGGAAACTGCTTAGAATAATGGATGGTGGTGCTTTTGTAACTGATGAAAATGATGTGAGGGGAGTGTGGAAAGAACACTTCGAAAATTCTGCACATATAAGTAATGATAGAGGGTTGTAGGTTAATGTGTGGGTTTTGATGGTGGCAAGAAGGAATAGGTTATTTTGGGGATGAGGTTTTAGTAAGGAGGAGGTAATGGGTAGGGGTGAGAAAGTTGAAGAATGGTAAATCTGCAGTATAGATGAATTACTAGTGAAATGATCAAGGGCGGAGGCGAGATGGTGATGTTGGATTTGGAAGTTGTGTATAAAGCGTTTATGGAGGGATAGTTCCAAGGGATTGGAGGAGAGCGGTAATAGTACCCTTGTATAGGGTAAGGGAGAAAAGGGGAATGGTAGAAATAGGGGAATAAGTTATTGAGTGTTGTAGGGAGGTTATGCTGGTATTTGGTCGAAAGAGTGCGTGAGTGACTGAGGGAATGGATTGGTGAAGAACAAGGTGCGTTTAGGAGTGGTAGGGATGTGTGGATTCAAATCTTTACTATTGAAACAAATGTGAGAAATGAGGGAGAGAAGAATAAATTATATTAGGTTTTATGGATTTGCAACAGGCGTATGATAGAGTTTAATAGGGAAGCGTTATGGCAGATGTTAGTGATATTGGTGTTGTGGGTAGGCTTCTGAATGGAATCAAAAGTTGTATGACGATAGTGAAGCGTGTGTAAAAAATAAATGGTGTCAATGGTGATTGGGTTAGGATTAATAGCGGGTAAGACAGGGTGTGTTTTATGTCTCCTTGGTTATTCATTTGTATTGGGATGGGGTTATGAAAGAATTTGAGGTGGGGATGGCAGGAATGGTGTTAGAATGGTGGGGTGAATGGAGTTGAGTGGAGGGTGCCCTACTTATATGCGGATGATTTTGGTTTGTGTGGAATCTGAAGAGAGTTTGAAGGAGATTGATAGAGAGTTTGGCAGGGTGTGTGAAAAGGAGGGGCTTGAAAGTTAACGTGGATAAGAGTAAGGTTTGGGTTGTGAGTGAGGACCCCTCAGTGTGAAGTTATGTAGATGGTGAGCAGCTAGCACAAGTGTTGAGTTTAATATTTAGGGTATATGTTGGATGAGAAGGGAGCGATGATGCGAGTGTAGTAGGAAAGTTTTGTGAATGGCAGGAAGGTGGCTTGGGTGAATAAACGTTGGTGAATGCAAAGGGACTAAGTTTGAGTGTGCTAGGGTCTTAACATGAGGGTATGTTGTTACTGTGTTATTGTATGTATGGAGACTATGGTCTGGAATAAGAAGTATTGATCTAAAGTTCAATGTTGTCAGATGGACAATCTTAGGGGTGTGCTAGGTGTGAAAGAATTGATAAAGAGAGGATGAACGTATTAGAGAGTGGTGTGGTGTGAAGAAAGGGGTAAATGAGAGATAATGAAAGTATGTTGAGATGGTTTGGTCATGTGGAAAGGATGAATGATAGTAGGTTGGTTAAGCGGATGTATAGTGTGAAGTGTGTTGGGGAACGAGCGGCTGGGAGACGAAGAGAA
>JABUQX010043224.1:60000-70000 GCA_015478945.1 Trachelipus rathkii
CATTGGAGTTTAATCGTCAGGAGTTGCTATTGATTCACTCATGAAAATTTTAACTGTGTAAATGTAGTCTATGTGTTTCAAGATATACTGGTATCCTAAAAGATTGAACCTATTTCCCTGATACCATACCTTATTTTAAATAGCTATTGATTTTTTTAGAGATACATGGAAGTTGTAATAAAAAATATGTTTTTAAAGAATTTTCTTAAAATTTTCTTTTGAGTATACACACAAGGATTATATATCTAAAATATAAAGGTGCTATCTAGACGGACACCGGTAATAAATAACACAAGCCCTGAAATTCTGAATCGCTTGATCATGTGCGTATAAGGTATGAAAGCTATAAAAATGTAATAATCCTCACTTTTTCAAAGAGACATTTTGATCATAGAACGATGAAATATTGGTATATTAACAATTGTATAACACAATATTGAGTCTTATATAATTATGGTTTGGAATCTGTAGATTCAATATGTAGCGTATTGAAGAAAGGATAGTGAATAGGTAATTTTCTTATTTAATCATTACATTATATATAATGATCAATAAAAATCATCATTGTTGCATTTTAACTAAGAAAACTAATATATTATATATAACATTGATATACAAAATGACTATTCCTTATTATTCATATTAAAAAAGAAAATTTCTAATTAATAATAATCGCTCAATAAAATTGTTTATATATAATATGAAATATAATGATATACTATGAAGAATATAACAATAACATAAGCACATATAAATAAAAAAAATAGAAAATTATAAAGTAAAATATGTCGTTTTACTGTTCTACTCAAGCATTAACATAATGCCAAAATTTGAGAGAATTTTATATACCCAATTATGCGTGTCCATAGTAACAGTAAATCAAACAAATTATCTCGCAATTTTCATTCTACATCAAATACCACAAAAACACAACTGGGTTTCACGGAAAATTTGGATAATCATCGCTTGAGCATCGAAATCTTCTAAAACATGCGATCAAACTTATGTTATACTCAGTCACATAAGTCATAATTTATGTTTAGTGAATTAGTGTTACTTTATCTATGTCATTTTAGTTTTCATACTTCATTAAGTCTTTTGTAATATCTATTATCGACAACATAAAATTGGTCGTGGATAGTTGTAATATACGAAAAATGTCGAATAAACTCATAGGGTGGGATATTGAACAAACTTGAATCACTTCCTTGTATAAAATGGATCATCGCACTATCAGATCTACATGTTGAGGTAACTACGCTCTGTAAAACACAATCGTTGTCTTTAGAGGCAAAAAAAGCTACAAGTTTGGTGTTTCATAGGGTTCAGAAATCGGCTGACTTAATTGCTCGAAGTCGAATCCTTGTGAATGTGACTCATATAGAGAGCTTGAGCAGATGGCTAAGCATATAGAGAGATCCTTTCGCTTATCTAATATTATTCTGGATCATGCCTTTTAAAATATACTTTAACTAAAGAAATACAATAGGATAGAAGATTGACACTACAGAAAATCAAGGAATATAAATTTCAATTTGGGAAAATATGAAAAATAGGTCAAGAAATTTTGTGTAATCACCTTTACCTTCCCCCAATATCATATTTTTCTTTAAATTTAATTAATTAAAGTATTAATTAGATAATTTAATTATTATTAAATACGTAATACTCTATTAATTGAACATAAGATAACCAATTATTCTTTTTGAGTGGATGCATGTAAACACGACTAACCGTATGATCGAAGAGAGAATCAATACAGTGAACGTAAAAGTTTGTTTGCTAAGACAGACACGAAAGAACAAGAGAGAAAGCAGAGGAAGTGGTGAAATAAGATAATCTTTGTATATTTTTCTCATTTGGGTTGTTTATCTTCGATTATTTTGATTTCTAAACTAGGTGTCACATAATCATTAGTATACATTATACATTCCATGTATACTGTATGTGTGATATGTTAATACTAGGGTTATTTTTATTATAATATAAATAGATAGCCATACAGATTATATGTACTTGTAATAGGCGTATGATGTGTGTTGCACAAAGTATAGCTCAATAACCGTATAATATATCCTTACAGAATCAGTAGTGATGTGCTTTGGACTAATCATGCGGTCAGTAAGTAACAATTATAAAAAAATCTTGACTCAGCATCAATTTATTACTCTAATAACGAGGGATATACTTTATAACTAACCATTCCTTCAGTTATATAGCTTGAAACAACTCATAGATTATGCTTGGAAACAACAACTTCGTTCATGATCGCTGGAAAACACCGAGATGCTGTAGGAGTAAGTATTCACAGTTTGAGTACATATAGAGCAGAGTTGACAAATTCCAGGTCTCAATCCGATAGATGAAGTATCTGCATATAGTAGGTAAACCAAATTGATATCACATATGAGCTAGCTTTAGCAGTAATATATACAAACACGCTACTATTAATAAGTTTATACTTAACATGACTACTTTTTGGTTTATATATTTTATTATATTTTTTTTATTATTTTTATATTATGTTTGTCCAAAAAAAATATTATTTTGTATATATATTTATCTATCATTGTTTTATATTATTTTTGTTCATATTAGAGTAAACTAATAATTTTTAAAACGTGTATTGTTTTTGATTTTTATATACTTTTGATCATTAGTGGAATTTTTAAAAATAAATATAATTTATTTATTAATTTATTTCTTTAAACCTTTTTTTTTTATTTTAATTAATTTATTTACTTATTATATCTTCTCACACTAAGGGTATTATTTATACTAATAAAATATTTTTATATTCTATTATTATGTTTATAACGTAAATAATTACTCATATTTTTTACATACACTAAGCAGTATATATATTATCAGTAATATATAGTAAAATGAACCAATCATATATAGCACTACTAACTCTTGATCCAGTATACTAATTACGTAGATCTATTGATATATTTAGTAATTTATTGATATCTATTGTAAATCTTATAAGTTCCCACACTCACATATCTTAAATTGACAGGTGTTTGTATAGTAAGAATGTCATGGTGTACTAACTTAATTCCATATAAGCTCGTATAATATCATTGTATATAATATATAAAACATACTCTCATTGATTTAAAATTGTTTCATGACTACTAGTACTGCTAACTACTACTAGCCATGAATCTCATCGATCTAGTTAGATCTATTAGATTACTACGTCACATTTCTGATAGTATTCATTTTGGATAAACATAAATAAAAATACTAATTGTATAATTTTATACTACACTGAATCAACGAATATTAAATGACTTAACGTACTAAATGTTATTTCACATTAATTAAGCTAACTATAGATACATACCTGGTAAAGCATATAATTGTATACATAACAAAAACTAAACAATTCGAATATCACCTGATATAATGTTAAATATTATCAAAGTATACTATATTACAACATTGAAGTACTACTAGCGTATTTAAAAACGTAACCTATATTCACTACTTTATGTCTAAAGTAATATCTTCTACTGTCTACAATTAATTTAACTAACTTACTTATCTACCAATAACCTATAACGGGTAATAGACATACATAGTAAAGTTTTTATTCTCTGTAAGGCTAAACTATCACATCACCCACCTGACACTATATATATATATATATATAGAACATAACAATATAGACAAATACAGCGATACTAATCATTAACACTTCAGGGTTACTCAACTATGAAGTATCACTATGGTAGGGGAATAGTAACAAGTTTCATTTATATATATAACATGATATTTATTTTCAATGAAAAGTAGTTCATTAATAATAAGTATTATATACATATAGTGTATTATTTTTTAAACATATTATTATTATATCTATATAAAATGCATATTGCAGAGTGATATCTGATTATAATAAATTGGCACGTTCTATATATTACTTCCAGAGTTCAACACTAACTATTTTTAAAGGATGTATATATCAAATATACTTAAGTCTGCAATATAATAGCATCGAACCATATTACGTGATACGTTAATCTAGACACGTGATATGTGGGTAGGTATGTGGCCTTACATTATACGCACATTTATTATATATATTATATAATAAATATATACTCAGAGTGAGTTTTGATATCGTATTATAGGCTAGCGATATATATATATATATACTCTACTTCATTCATCACTTGCTACAATCGGTCCAACAGATGCATGATAGTTAATTATACGCTCGGATAGCGTACTAAAGATACGTAATGCACTACTTTGAGCCGATAGCCAATGCAATAAGAAATTGTATATTTTCATTTCAGTATTATCTATTCTCTCGTCTATTCTGATTTAATATAGATTTTGCAGTAATTAATATCACACTCGTATACTATATATATATATATTATATATTATATATATAAAAAAATTATATATTATTATTATATTATATATTTATATATATATATTATTATCTATTTATATATATATTTTAATATTTTATATATACTCATTTATTATATTTATATATGTTTATACTATTATTATATATATACTATAAATTCATTTATATATATTATTATATTATATAATATATATATATTTATATATCTATATATTCTACTCTTGATATTGCTTTGAGAACGAATTATGTGAGGTATATTATAACTATATATATATATTATTATATATATATAGTATATAGTATATTAATATATTATATAATATTATTAATATATATATATTTATGTAATTATGATATATATATAATATAATTATATTATTATATATATATATTTATATATATATATTATATTAATATATTCATAATTATAAAATATAATATACTATAGTATAATATATAATTATTAAGTATATATTAATAATATATAATATAATAATATATATCTTTATATATTATAAATATATATATTATAATATATATCTATTATATATATATAAATAATATATATTAAACTTATAGTGTGGTAAACTGTTCTATTTTATTTGATTATGCTAAACTTACCAATAGTTTTACTTTAATAACTTTAAAATTATTTGTTTTAACCTGTCAAGGAACCTCTCCCTATAAGCCATTATTATAAAACATAACTTATTGCACAGTTAATTATTTTATTATGCCATTAATACTTTACTGAGGTATTTTTAATGAATTAATTATAAGCTTAAAAATCATCATCATCATCATTTTTAACTATTTATATTCTTTAATATTAATATAAGATAAAAAGTGGGTTTATATTAAACCACGGAGCAATTATTCAAAATAACTTTCAAAACTATCGAATATTTTTTCTCATGCAACAATAATATTATTATTAAATCTTTTCACATCAATACTTATCATTTTAATCACTACATCCTTTTATTTTCTTCTTTACTCATAGAGATTTATCATTACCACTTTCTTCTCATATTATCTTATATATTCTAGTTTATATAATATAAGCTCTCTATGATATAATCTCAATAAATAATTATTTATTAATCATATATTATATATTAATAGCTTATTTTGAGAGTATAATAAAATGAGCCGTAGTGAGTATGAATCAGCTATATTTCTAATGTCCTGTATGTAGCTATTATTGTTAAGAAATAGAAGTGAAAGAGTGAAGAGTATGACAAAATTTTTAAAAGAGCGATGATTGAAAATGAGATAAATGAAGTTAAAATTGTAGATAAATACTATAAATGTTTAAGGTACAGTTATTTGTGAAGAAAGAAAATAAAATTAGATGAAAGTTAGAAGAAAAATGAGTGAATGATGAAAATGAAAATAAGAAGAAGATAAATAAGCGTTCTCACCCCTTATCAGTGCTGTAATAGTAAATAGGAGGACTAAGAAATTTCGCAAGTCAGTTATATCATTCAACATAAAAGCGGAAAGTAACGCAAAAGTACGTATGAAGCCTGAATATAATGTATCTATTAATATACAGATATCAATACTTCAAGTTTAATAATCGAATTCTATTCAAGGAAGAATATTACATGGTCTTACATATCTATAAACTTATTGTAATGGCCAGAACATAACACCGTATCTTTTTATTACAGTCTGTACATTCGGAAAGACCTCCGAACATTATTTGGAGAGACTACTATATGATACAACTTTAATGAAAGCATCACTTTCCAAAATTTCTAATTAATTATAAAAGGCATAATAGATTTCATTCAATTCAAAGCCAAAATTTGAACAAGTTAAATTTCTGAATAATTTCAATATTCATATCCCTTTACGGCTTTTCTTTATTTTTCTGAAAGTATTCAGAAGTCAATACTATTACGTTATGTGAAATTGCTTTACCGGGTGGGCTCTAGCAATTGTATTCTTTAGTACAGATCATGTGTGTGTACTGCTCCACTGGAGAAAATATATAAGTAATGCTGTTCGCCAATTGGAAAAATGCACAAATAGTATTATATATCTGTATCTCGTACCTTCTAATGATCATATAGAATATTATTTGTAAATCTATGGATATATATATATAATTAAGGATATCAAAAATAGCCACTGCGATTCTAAAAGAACCCGATCTACACAGGCCCTCCGTGCCTAGAAAGATAAATAAAAATCTCGAACGGTCATCCGCACCTAGGGAGATTAACCAAGATCCTGACCGGCCATCCGCGCCAAAAAAAGGAGAAGAAAGTCCTGACAAGCCCTCCGCGCTTAAGGGAAGTAAGGGAAGTCTTGCCTTGTACGATGCCGCTCAAGCGAGACCACTGTTCAGAAGACAGGAGCGAAAAGAAGACGAAACTTTATCCTCCCCCTTCTTCACAGTTCTGAGTCCTCGGGAGCCAAGCCAAAACAGAGACATACTTCCATTATAAAAGACAACTCGGTTCAACCAGAGAATTTGCAAGCAGCCAATGATCACCTTGAGAGGAAGAGAAAATCAATCAGAAGGGAAAACAGTATTTTTTCAATGCTATTTTAGCTTTCAAGAAAGGACAAGAGGGATTAAACTCCATAGCAGTTCTGAACACCTCTTCGACCTTCAGTTTTATTACACGTCAAACGCTAAACGAACTCGGAAGGAAGGAGAAGACCATAGCGTTATGTAAGCTAACAAAAATAAGAATCAGGGGCCTGAGTGGTGAGAACCCAAAGCCCTATCGAGAAATAGAATTGTACTTTCAGTTAGCAAACCAATATAAAAGGATCCGGTTCCTCATACATGAGCTAGAAGCTCCATGGAACCTATTGCTGGGAACCAACGTTTTAGAAAGCATGGATGTCAGTATCAATTTATACCAAAAGATGATAATTTGTGGGGGCAAACATGTCACCAAAATTCATTTATCTCCTTTTAAAGAAATAGAGAGGGACACTAAAAGAAGCCCCTATCATCAAAGGAGGAAATATGCCTCTTCCATCCCTTATACCCTGCACGAAATTGTATTCAAAGAAGGAAGAATTAGGGAGGGAGATATCATTAAAGAGGAATAATTTAATGAGTATCACACCATATGAGGGAAAGAAAAGTTTAAGATGATCTTATCATATATAATATAATATATATAATATATATATATATAATATATATAATATATATATTATATATATATAATATATAATATATAATATATATAATATATATAATATATAATATAAATATATATATATAGTATATTATATATATTATTAACGTGCGTTGTGTATATATATAAGTGTGTTTTGTGTGTATGTATTGTGTGTGGGGGCCATATGCTGCAGTACCAGGACACATACAATAAAATTGGTATTTACAAACAATATGGATAGTCTGCTTCCTCCCTCATGAATGAGTGTGCAATTCCCATTAAAAAATTTCCCAGTCTCAAAGATGAGACATGTTAAATAATAATTTTGAATAAATTTCTGCTTTCATGTGTAAAAAAACGCGGTTCCATTCCTTTAGTAAATATTTTTGTTTGTCATAAGAGAGCAAGTTTAGCTCTATATCTGTGCGATTGACCGAAAACCTTTCTATTACTTTTTATGTACATATTAAAGATGGAATTCAAAACCTTTAAAAAGATACCTAAATTGATCGAATAGCATGTTTCGTCAATCAATTTTTCTTTTATGTATATTCTAGATAGAATTCCAAAGAAAGAGGTGACTCCACCTCTATAGCACAGATGTGTAATTTTGATTAAAAAATCACTTCTCGATCATTCCACGCCACTTAATGAATTAAAAAAGAACAGAAATGACTGTCATTTTTATCAAACTTTTATACACTATATATATATATATATATATATATATATATATATATATATTATATTATATATAATATATATATATATATATATATATATATATATAGTATATATAAGATAGTATATATATATATATATATATATAGTATATATAGATGATATTATATGTGCAGTGTTGTGAACACATACGAATATCGTTCTGTATACGATATACCATATACATGTAGAACAGAGTGGATCTATTCTGAAAGCCTATTCAGATAGACTAAAAATGTTTGTTTCTTCATTTGTGTGTAAAGTTTGTCTTTACAACACCTCAATCGATAATGATCAGTTTGCTTCCGCTACCGCTCGCGCACACTCACTCATCCCCGATACGCCCCAACGCACCTCGACGTAGTCGCACTACTATCACATCCTACACGCGACGCCTAACCACTGTGACCGCTACTAATCACGAGTAATCCGCCACAAGTGCACACACATGCATCAATCACAATAAGAGAGCAATATATGAAAAAACTTATACTAAACAATAAGACTGTAATCCTTATATCCATCCAAAATTTTGACTGAGTTTCTATATTTCATTCTGTGGCTAAATGTAGCCTCTGTCAATCGAACCAACACACTGTTGCGCATGCAAAGTATCATAGTGAAAGAAAACCTATTTTAATGTGTCCTTGCAGAGATTGGATTGGGAAGCAATCGTGCCCGTCCCAATGCGGATCATTGTTCAAAAAGGTTCTTAGAAACATGTTGTCAAAGTTTTTGGTGTTGTTGCTAATGACTAGCGGAAACTCTATATCAGAATATTGGTCTAAAATTAATATATATAGCAAACAAAATAATAAAACAAAGCAAAAAAATACAGCAGTTCTGTTACATTTATGCGCTTGACAATAGATGATAATATATAGATGTAGGATATCCGTTATGCCACTATAATATCTTTTGATTCACAGCTGTATAAGGGTCATATACAAAGGTAACATAGTTCACACATTACCTATCACAAACGAGCAAGCGTAGCATCGTACCCGCTCAGGGTATATAAACAGTATCTAGTATCGTGTAGAGAGCGAGAAACAATAGGGTATTGTATTGTGACGAAATATCTCTCATAGACAGTCTCTAAGAAGCACTGTCTATACGCATATCGTAACGAACTCAAGAAAGAAAAAGACGGAATAGAGCACATGATTCGTACACCCCGCTCTCACCTATAGGGTCCTATATAATAAGATCACACATTTACTATCTAATCTGAGTCTTCTAGTGAATAGGTCTTTTAGGAGAAGTGGTGGCAGCATGTTTATAAATCAGTCACATTATAAACATATTTGTAAAAAAAAAACTACTCCAGTCAAAGAGACTATGCAAAATAGCACATGTCTCATCTACGCAAATGCAAAAAATGTTTTCTTAATCCACTATAATCTAGCCTACAAAGGGATGCGGTTGTCTAAACTCCTCTCATTATACAGTGTCTCACTTGGCATTTTGCTATAAAAATTTTGCTCCCACTGCGTCGCAAACATTCGGTCCAATCTTTCGGGGATTCCGAATCACAGTGTACTCTAATGTATTAGAGCAAAGATTAAACGAAAGCCAACCAGGTGTATATTCTGGAGAAAAACATTCACAAAAATCCTTAAACTCAATCAATTATTAGCTATATGTGCAGTTGATTGTTAATCCAGACTAGCTTACATTTAAATGAAACAAAACTACAATCAAACTATCTACCGACCAATAATTTCATCCTGAC
>JABUQX010043224.1:72500-75000 GCA_015478945.1 Trachelipus rathkii
CGGAGATGCTACTACAGATGCTTAGTATTTAAATGTTAAAATGTTACCCTGCCCTTTCTTATTTAACAAAAAATATTCTAGCAACCGATTTTATAAATCATATTATCTCTATGCTGCTTCTAACAGGGTAGAAAACTTTACACACAAATGAAGAAACAAACCAATTTTAGTCCTATCTGAATAGCTCAGAAATAGATCCATCTCTGTTCTACATGTATAGGTATATCGTATACAGACAGATATTTCGTATGTGTCACACACACAGCACATATATAATCAGTAATAGTATATAAGTATATATATAATATATATATATATATATACAAGAAACGGGATAGGGACAGAGTAAACCAGCGCCCATGGCAATAATAAATCCCCAAATGTATGCTGGTAGGTGATAGGAAGCTGTCTAAAGTTGTTACAAGCCTAGCTGGCAACAAACCCAAGGGAAGGGGGACAGAGTAACCTAAGTACCGCAACATAAGAGCCGTA
Source organism: Trachelipus rathkii (assembly GCA_015478945.1). Taxonomy (NCBI): domain Eukaryota; kingdom Metazoa; phylum Arthropoda; class Malacostraca; order Isopoda; family Trachelipodidae; genus Trachelipus; species Trachelipus rathkii. The sequence continues at coordinate 72,993 of JABUQX010043224.1, forward strand.
GCCCTACAACCTTCCCTTTACTGATATATATTATATATATATATATAATTTATAGGGGGATCAAAGTTTGTATAAAAATATACATTACATTTCGTCTTTATTAATTCATTCTAAGTGGCGTGAATGATCGAAAAGTATTTACATTTTATTAATATCTCAAAAATTATACACATCTGTTGCTATAGTAATAGTGGAGTCACTCTCTTTTCATATGGTAATTCTATCTATAATAATATACAAATAAAAGATACAAATTGTATTGACATAAAACATTAGCATAAATCTAGATCACAATTTAGGTAATCATTTTTAAGAGCGTTTGATATACTCAACTATATTAATAGTATGTATATAGCAATAAATGAATGAATTATAGAAATAGTGTGAATCGAGGTTCAATACTCTACTAGCGAATATAATATAATCAAATAGAGCTTAAATACAGTGCCTCACATTCCTTAAATTGTTGACATATACAGAAGAAAATAGAAATACGTTTATGAGCGTACAAGAGACTTCATTCCAAATCCGCACACGTATCTCTATCACATGAGAAACAGAAATTGCATATGCAACAAGCATATTATCTAATACACTATCACGGAGTGAGAACTGGAAATTTTCTTGGTATCAATCGCAGGCGCGAACGCAAGCTCTATTTCCAATAACGAGGACGAGAGATACAAGCAATTCGATCATTCTATTGTATTGATTAGTAATTGAAAATATACACAAGATGTTACCACTAAGATTAGTTCATGTGTGTCTCCAGAGACGCGAAATATAAGCCCAAATCATCATAGATCCTAAACGAGACGATCAGCTCAAAGTTAACAATAACACACTGAACATAAATTATCATCATAGATAATATTAGATAAACACACCATATCTATTGTCGATATACTCTTATATATGAAATTATATTTTAACCATAATATATGAGCTAGAGTATGTAATTTTGTTTATTATCATTTTGTAATCAGTTTCAAGAGCAGTCAGTACTTAAATCATTTTTAATTCATGATTAAAGAATTTATTGAGTGGATAAATGATTCTATATACATATATTAACACATATATTTAGTATTCTGTTTTCTAAGTTGATGACAACTATCTTTCTATATTTCGTATAAGTTTAGAACCAAATAATTATATTAATGCTATACGGTTAGAGATATATAACAAAATCAATATATGAGCATGGTAAGCGTTTTAGTCTTCCATAATATGATAAATCATTAGTACGTAGTATCATCTCATATAGACATAGTTAGTAACTAACAACACGAGGATATAAGTTACTTTATTAGTAGAGATATAGTACTAATAAAGATCAGTCTGAGACAAGTTTCCTTCCCCTGTTCTACTCCCCTATGATGTGATACTCATATCTTAATCAAATCATACCGAGTCCTCTCTAGATCTCTCTCAGTATTGAGACTGATTATCTCCCTCTCCTATATCTCCCCCTTCACTTATTTATATATGAATCATATAATATACCGAGTGAGGTAATAGCGGACTGGTATGAGAAGAGCATTCATCTTCCTAAATTTTAGTATAGAGGAGAGACTCAGTGATCTATATGCAGCTCATCTCTCTTCTTCTACTATCATGTAAGACACACCACTATAACTGTATTAATATAGATGAAACAGTTTTTACTCCATAGTTCTTCCGCACATAGTTAGTTATATAATGCTAATATACAGAGAGATAAATTATTAATGATTTTGATAGAGCTGACAATTGCCATTCATTCTTATATAACGTATTTTCTGCCACTAGCACATACGTGAATGATTTCCAAATAACGAAGTCTTTTCTTAAAGCTTAGAGTGAAATAAGAACCGAGGATCGTCTAATTATATATGTTGCATTAAATCATATGAAACGTTACAATTTCCATATTTCTCCGTAATAGACCTGATTGAGATTACATCAATACTAGCTCAGGACTCTGAATATTCAGTCTATTATTAGATTATATACTTATCATATAGTA
>JABUQX010043224.1:80000-88745 GCA_015478945.1 Trachelipus rathkii
TAAAAAAGATATAATATATATATATATTTATAATATTTATATTAAATAATTATATTAGTTTATTTATTTTTTATATTACTATTTATATCTTTATTCACATATAATATAGCATCTAATATGGTATATATATATATATGGTATATATACGTTAATATTATTTTATACATATAGTTTTAATAAGTACGTATGTTATAATATATAAATGTATAGGTTAGTTGTAAAGTTCAGTCTAGTGAGAGAGCAATACGCCTTCATCTGGTGAGAAATGTGTTGCTGGGTATTGAAAGTGTAACAGTGAGCACGTTTTAGATTTGCTAAATCATTCTTTTGAATTTGATAAACTAAGGATTAGTAGTAGTGTCTTTTTCAAAAAATTCTGCCATCCAAGAACAAAAAGAAGAATGCTTTATATTCTTGGTTGTATGTTGAACAACTGAAAAAAGCACAAATATTTTTTTTCGTACGAGGGGAAGGTAAAATTGTTCATTTTTCATTAGCTAATATTAAATACCAAACTATGCGATCGGTACGTTAGTATATCAGCACGAGTATAAGATCAGGTACAGAGCCTAAGGTTTAGTTTTTTATAGTGATAAGTAATTGATTAGTTGTTTTGTATAGACACCTGTATCGTTTGGCATTTAAGATAAGATTTGTATATTAAGCGTTAGTTTGTTTTAAATCATTAATATTTTTTTTTCATCTATTTTATATGCTGGTTAGAAATAAGAAACCCCCCATAACTACTTACCTAATATTGATGTATACCTACACCAAAAGGGGGAGGGGATAGTAGGTTCTATCCTAATCTACCCAGTTCCTGCACGGAGGATGATCACGGGGAGGAAATAGTTACGTTGTTAAAAAAAGTTAATTAGAGGTAAAACAGAACATAAAAGAGATTGGTTTATAAGAATATGGTCTGTAGAGAGATGCTCTAAGGAAGTAGTATGTATTAAGCTAAAACATATAAGAAGAAGAGAGAACAGCACCAGTAGCGCAAGCGGTTCGTTTTATGCTCTGTCTTGGGTGCCTATATGTAGGATGAGACCCTTAGGAAACGAACAAAGGCGATGTAAGCGCAAGGAACTAATACCTCCTATGTGATATAGAACTCGGCCCCGCGCGTCCGGCCCGCCCGCGACGGCTCGCTCGGGTAAGCAGCCTTTTTAAAGCCACCGACAGCCCTCCTCGCCGTGCGTGCCAACCCCCACCCAAAAAAACACTTCCCAAAATCACACTGACCATTCACCCTGACTTCCCCCCTTCGCCCACGTACTAAATGAGCGCAGGTAATTTAAAGCTTCCAAACCAAAAACGCGTTTATTGGCTAAGGGCGGGTTAAATTGTCAAAATTGTACTCAAAGGTGGTATAGCCTAGAAAACGTTGAACCAGTTCAAAACACAAAGTAGTTATGCTAGGAACTTGTAATAATGTATTGGTCTTGTTTTATCGTATAGTTTGATGGGTAGTATTTCTGTTTCATTTAAAGGTAAGCTAGGTGAGTGGACAAGAAGGAAGGGGGAATGTAACAATCAACTGCAAAATAATAGCTAATAATCTATTCGAGTTTAGGATTATTAAAAAGAGGGGTGAAGTGTTTATCATCACAGAATAACACCTGGATCTGGCTTAATTTTCGACTTAAATCTTTCATTCTGGGAAATACATTAGAAGTATACACTGTGATTACAACGGAATATCACCCCAAAGATTCGGAGCCACAGCCGCCCCGAATGTTTGCGACCAGTGAAGAAGCAAAATTTTTTATGAGCCAAAAATGCCAAGTGAGACACTGTATAATGAGAGGAGTTTAGACAACCGCATCCCCTTTTAGGCTAGATTATAGTGGATTAAGAAAAGAAAACATTTTTGCAGTATTGTAGATAGTGACATTTCTATTTTGCATTATCTCCTTTAGATGATTATTTTTCTTTTTACAAAATTTCTATAGAATGTGGACATGAACATCTTAGACAAACATCGTTAGGCCACACATTCTCCACTAAAGACCCTATTCACTGAAGAAGACAGTATAATGAAGAAAGAGTACCCTAAGATGTGATATTAGAGAGAAAAAGACTTAAAGACAATCAGTAACATATTATAGTATGAGAAAATTATAATTATATATGATATATATTTATAAGTTATATATAATAGTAAACGTTATATATTATTTATAATATCTAAGATGTTGATCTTGGTAAGCTGAGAGAATTATATAGTATATTAATACGTAAGTAATCCAAAAACTTTTTCCAATAAAATACAACTTCTTTTAATATACAAGATAACGAATTAGTTTTAACTGACTATTATAATATAATATATATGTACTATCCTTTGTGATATTAAAACGAATGTTAAGAGAGGACTAGATACCACCAAATACTTTTCTATATCAATTTAAGAAGAAGGAAGAGCATGCTGTATTTTTGCTGTGTTTTTATTATTTGTGGTTGCATTATATATATATTAGTTTAAGACCAAGATTCTAGATTATCTTAGTTTCCAGCTTATTTGGTATAATCTATTTTATGCAACCACACACAAAAATCTTTGACAACATGTTTCTAGAAAAGCGCGTTTATTGAATCAATGATACCCGTGAGCTAATTGGGAACTGATGGTCACGATTGATTCTCGCCAATACAATCTCTGCAAGATCAACATTAAATTACAAGAATTTTCTTCAGTGCGACGTGATGAGAGCGTTGCTATGTGCAACCACAACAGTGTGTTGCGTTCGTATTGACAGAAGGCTACATTTAGACCACCCAGAATTGAAAATTTATAAAAACTCAGTACAAAATTCGGATATGGATATAAGAGATTTATAAGTTCTATTTGGATTTAGATATATAGTTTTTTTCATTTAATATTGACTATACGTTGTAGTAATATTTAGCCCATAAATTCTAGCGTATTTATGTATTCACTAATTAAAGGAATGCAATGAGTTCTATTTCATGTTAAAGTAGCATATACAAAAGAGTGACAATCATTATCTCAGTCTTTCGAGCGTGACGTATGATGAGCATCTTTTTTTATTCCAACGGTTTCGGAAAGCGATATGAGAGAAATCGCCCAGTAACACTCTCGTTACAATGTAGATTCAACCACCGACACAGAAAAAATATATATGCATAACGGACAAGATTTAAAGAACAGCATCTCAAGCTATTTCACGCACAATCAATTATGCTTTACAGTTGTCTTATTTCTATGAAGTCTAGTATTTTCTAGTGTACGTTTATAGATTCTTTTAGTTATTAAACCTGGTTTATCGATTGATGAGGGAAAGTACAATTACCTGACTTAGCACATTTACACAATTAGAAGACTTCAGTTAGTTATTTTCAAATTTTAGAAGTAGGATACACTTTACTAGGCTAATATCTGTGTCTCTACTTCAGCTATTATATGAGCAATGGATATTGGGTCAAACAATGGATGTTCTGTTAAGACAGTCCTACATACTATTCTATTTGCCACACACACACACATGATACATGAATGACATATAGCCGAGATGAAAAGACCATAAAGGAACTATAGTGAAGATCCTGCGTCTTACCCTCGCTTTCAAGGTATGACAATGACGTAGAGACAGGAGACATAAGAGAACTACAGTGAAGATCTCGCTCTCCTTAGTCTGTCAAATTTGTATTCAGGGCAGGATTCGTGCATACAAATATCAAATCATATCGTATCTAATAGTACTTGTAGTTTTATATAGAGTTAAACATAGATGAATAATCGTAGAGAAAGAAACTCGGTGTGCTCCTTACTCTTATGCCAGAAATGTTATCAATTTATTTTAAGAAATTATTTTTCTTCAATACGTCCTTATAAGAAGGTGTCCTATATTTATAAGAGAGAGAAGATTTTTTCTTATAACGTGTTGTATCTTATGTAAGAAGTTCCTCCTTTTATAGTAAAAAATATTTGTATAGAAATCATTTGCCGAAGATACCTGTAATATAGGAATATAGATAAACCTATAAAAATTGATAAGGAGAATTAGGAATGATATTACATATTAGATTGGTCCGAAACACCAACTGTTGGAGGAAAATTTTTTTTCCTCGCACTGGGTTGCCAGTGTTATCGTGATATATTACCGACATACACGTGAGGGACATACACCTCACTTACGGAAGAGGGAGCCACATTACTTTAAAATACTTTTAAAACATTTTAAAATTCAAATCAAAAAAGAAAAAAGTTTTTTTTGAAAAAGGAAAATAATGCAAACAATAACATCCATCGTCCCGAAATAAGGAAAATCTAGGAAGTATAAAGGAGAGTGAGTAAACAATTTATATGCAAACATTTTTAGGTTAGAATTAAAGAGATAATAAACACTAAAAATTAGATGAGATTGTTGTAAACATTGTGTTAGTCGTTTATGTCAACGTATATCTATGTGTGTGTTAAAACAAACCATTTTTGTTTAATGTAGAATCATGAACACAGAATTGTTTTGATATTTAACAGTGTTTTGAATATTATCCCGAAGACACCTTAAGCGAGATGTGATTAATATTAGCTTTTGATATTTAAAAGCACATAGACACAACCTTATTGCTAAGAGATTTACAATGGCATGACATAGAGCCATATGTTGTGAGAGAATAATTAGCTATCTTAAGTGTGTTGTGTATGTTCCGGAAAGTAACTACTACTTACTTGTATTGTATAGAACTGCCCTCGGGAAATTAGAATATTCTTGCTACGATTAGTATTATGAAACTACGCAGTATTAAAAAAAAAATCAACTTTGCGGCAATAAGCGTTTTCGTGTCAGACATCTGTTTTTAAAACTAAATCTTATCTTAGGAATAATCTATATTACTATAACGCTAGAGAGATTTACTGTATTTCTTAAACAATAGATTACTACTAACTCACTTCAAGAATAAAAACCTAGTGTTTAGCATGTCATAAACAACACACAAACATAAATAAATGTTTGCCGCTTTTATAATGTTTAGATTTATTATAAAATAGAAGGTTCTAAATCTGGATTAATACGAGAATATGCAAATAGATTCAAAGACAAAGATACATAATACCATAGAATTTTTAATGTTTATTAATATATAATCAAGCATTATACTACACTTTACACAGTATTAATGACCAAAGATATATAGGCCTCACAGTAAAATAGATTAAGAAACTAACCATAGATGAATAACGATTGTATGCGAGTAAATAAATAAAAATTGAACACTTTAAAGAAAGTTATAAACTACAGTTCCATATAATATACATGTAACAAACTCATAACTAATTCAAATCAAGCTCTGAAAAACTTGATAAGATAAACTAGAGAATTATAAGCCAAAAAAAATTTACTATATGTTTGAAAACACTGCAACATAAACCACTTACATCATAGTACTTACTACTAAAACCACCAGTCTTACGGACTTTATAGTAAGTAAAGATTTAAATAATCGATCTCACCGTTTACGAAAAAAACCTTTTTAAATTTTTAGGAATGAAAATATCCATTAACGTTGGAAACATTATGGATGATCAACTTATTTTCGAGACTATAGCCTTTTTCTTTTATAAAGTACAAATAGAAATTATACACCATTACTATTAGGTTCACAATTACCAAACACATCAAAATATCCTATTTTATCTTTTATAACATCCAAACTTCTGTATTGTACCAAAACTATTTAGGAAATAACTCTTACTCTTCCAAGACGGATAACCAAAATCTATTAGAATCCTTATTATCCTACTAACATTCTTGTAAATTCAAACTCTATCCAGAGTCCCATTATGGTTAAAGTGAACTATGATTTGTTCTAGTGTGTTATATCACCTTGTCTATGTTTTATAACAACCTTTCTGAGATAAATATAAAAAATAATTGCAATAGCATGCATTAATCGAAACTTTAACAAGTTTATTTTCCGGGAAGGGAGACTATATGGGAATTTTTAATACTAGAGTCAGTATGTAACAAATGCAACGCTATTGCAGTTTACAATTTCGAGCGACACACCGAGATTTACGTATCCCAGATCAGATTTCCTGTTAGCTCAAACAGCGTTCCACACACCACACATCTGACTTCTCAAACAAAAAAAAAAGCCAATATTTCTAATATTCTCCTGTTCTGGGAAATTTGCTCGTGCTCAGTTCTGTGTCGAATCTACCGATGCCGCACACATTCAATCCAATCCCTTCTCTATAAAGCCAAAAGCTCGTATACCACGAATGGGCACGTCTTACCTGCCACAACGATATTACCTATATGCAATAACAAACTCTAAGTCCTATGCCATCTAAATGCTACACCTCTTTGTAAAAGGAAGCCGAAAAAGGATTTCTATTTCTATTGGATACCTCAATACTAAAATACAGTTGAGGTGAGTGTTTGCTAATGGTAGTGACTAACCAGTGTAGAAGAGAAGAGTGTTAGAATTTAGTAAAGGTTTTATAACACATAATCAAAATTATCGTTAAATATATTTGCACTGAATATAAAACGAAATTAAAATATATATATATATGTATATAACTAGGAAAAATAAAGTATACCAATATTGTATAGTATATATATATACTCCATATATATATTTAATATACCGTATATTATATATATTATATATAATATAATTATATATATTAATATATATTAATATAATTTAATATATATAAAATATTTATATATATTATTAATAATATTAAATATTAAATTAATATATAATATAATAAATAACATATTATTATATATATGTTTATATCGTGAGATAGACCGAAAGTACTTCTACAATTAATTTCTCAAAATTGAAATGAGCTCAGTGCTCTCGAATATTATGAGAAATGTTTCCTCTCACAGAAACAGCTATAATCAGGGCCGCGGTGTCAGATCATTAGTCGCCAAATTAGGTTCTAGACCAACCTGAGGTGCGTTATTAAATACTCATCTATATATTATGTTATAACGATTAACTTGTGTACAGATTAAAGTTCGTAAATAAAATAATAATAATAATAATAATAATATAAATTATAATATAATAATAAATAAGATATATTATAATTATTTCATAATAATAATTAATACATAATTAATTAATTATCAATGAATTTTCCACATAAACTTTAATAAATAAATAAGGGTATCTATCCTATATTTTTTACGGCTAAAGATATAAAGGTCTAGAATTGTTTTTATATTACTTTTTCTGTTTAAGGTTTCACTATTATATTTCTACATCCTTACAACTCTCTATACGAGCGGGAAAGTGATATGAGTATTTATTGTGAGGAGCCGCTATTTAAATATATCACACGATAGTTCTATAATATTTCTTTGTTATAAACCAAAAGTTCGTTGAGTAGTTCTTTACTTAATAAGATAATAACACGTAAAGTCTTTATATGCAATGTACCTTTGTTCCTCTACTACAACCTAATTGAATGAATATATATGTGCCAGAAACCGGTAATTAATTACACAGGTGGAGTATTGTAAAGTCCCGCTCATTTCATGACATAGAAGGATTGGACCTAATCACCTATAATAATCTCCTTATTTGATTCTATCTATCTATCTGCTCTCTTATAGGTATCTCGTTGTGCGTGTGTCCCAAATATTATATTGTGAGCACCTAACGGTGACTCTTAAACACGTAGGCGTGAAAATATGCCTAGAGAGAAAATTCGAATACTCAGCAAGATTATATTATCTCCAACTCAGCATTTATAACAAATAAACCTCTCCATTCAAGGATCCGCACGCAACCCAGAGCTTGAGCAGTCCGACTTAAGCATCAAGACAACTCACTGTGAATTTAGCAATCTACTAAGTCCTTATCCAACAAAAATATAAATCGCAGAGAGTAAATCGTAAAGAGAAACACACAGCAATAATGTAAACTAAGGAGGTTCGAGGCAGAAGTATAATTAAAAGTACTCCAAACTACATATATTAAATTGATGAATTATAAATCAAATTTAGGTAATAAGTACAATCTACCAACTATATAAAATAAGATATATATATAATATATGAGTAAATTTAAATTTACCCTACTACAACTAATAGTATAAAGTAATATAATTTACTAAAGTTATTATCATAAATGATAAATTCAATTTTTAATATAAGATAAAATTATATATAAATAATTAATTAATCCCTACTAAATACATATATATATAATATAATTATAAATATATAAATATATATAAATTTTATATATAGTTTATATACCCAATGAAGAAAAATATAATAGTATTTAATATAATAAATAAAATATAAGAAATAATATATAATATAAAATTATATTATACTATTATAATTAACTACCATATATTAAACTAATATTATATTATCAACCCTCATAAATATATTATTCCATGGGGAGATAACCAAGAGAGTGCGCACCGTAGAGACCTACAACTCTAATTGCACGGCCAACCTCACACCAACACTCGTTCATCAACCTCCCCGTATTCGTCGAGAGCGAAAAATGGTTATAATATTATATTTGAAACCTATATAATTCAAATTATGCTTCAAAAAACAAAAAGCTTATGAGACCTATTCAGGAGAGAACCTGCTTCTCATTTTCAGTCATAAATGACACCTGCAGCACTGAAAAGGACGCTCAGTAGCGACACTTGCTGAAATGCCATGCCTAAGATTCCCGGCAGTTCTACAGAAATGTGGAAAAGCTTTTACAACTATCAAGCCGCCAAAC
>JABUQX010043225.1:0-12500 GCA_015478945.1 Trachelipus rathkii
TCGTTGGAAAAAAAGAGAGGCAGATATTAGAATGTCGCGACGAACTAGATCCAAAAAAACAAGCATAAAATAATTTTTCATTTGCTTTAAATAGTTCATTTCTCCCTAATAATGTTGTTTATTAAATTTTAGTTTGATATTCAGTAATTTTACTAATTTCATCAGTATTACGTGTGGCGTTAAGTAATTTTTACCGATATATATTACGTATATACTATATACTATAATTTATATTATATATATAATATATTTTATATATATATATAATATAGGTATATAATGTCAGCATGCAATACTGAATAGGGTTAATGAGTATAAAAAAGTATTGAATTTGAAAGAAAGAATATTGAGAGTTTCAAGAGAGTGGAAATATTTTAAGGAAACACTGTAAATGATTTCAAGAAATGTATTATGTGAAAAAAAGTGTTGGAAATGTAAAAGAAAAGGTAGCTAATGGTGAGTGAGAATTGATGCTCTTATTAAAGAAAAAAGAAGTTTTGCAAGATACTTGGCTATTATAGCGAAGCACATTGGAGGAAATACAAGGTCGAATAATTAAGATTAAAGTGAAAGCTGCAAGAGAAGAAAGCCGGATGGATAGATGGGGTGGGAAAGATACTTGCCAATATAGGAAAGAAGTAAATTATTATTAAAGAGATTAACAATGCTTGAAATAATCGGAAGAGGTATACTTATGAGTGTAAAGACTTTGCATGGGAATGTATTCAGATGATACGACCGTTGAGGAACGATGGAGTCACATTTGATAGAAACTGCTAAACTTGTTGGACAGGTGTAGAAGAGGAAGTAAGCCAACTAGTTAGGTGGAAGAGAATGATAGAGAGGAAGAGATTAGGAGCGAAAATGTTCGCCAAAAATTTAAATCGTGAAAGCTTTGAAGAAGAAAATGAAAGGAGGAAAATCTTCTTGCTTGGTTTCCATACATAGTAGAAAGCTCTAACAACAAGGGCTAACCTACTGTCTGCGAGTAGTTGATTTCAAATGGCTTGCTGGAAAAGGTGCGAAATATAAAAGACTTGCAAGACTCTGTTCTTGTTCAAAATTGTAAAGGTAATGGTGACAAAAAAAGGAGGGTTTAATTTTAGAGAATTAAGTTTATTGAATGTAGTAGGTAAAGTATATTGACGAGTATTACTATAAAAGGTTAAGAGTATTTCGGATAAACAAACTGGAGAAGAACAATGTGGATTTAGGGATGACAGAGGTCGAATGGATTAGGTGCTTACCTGTAAAATGCTGGTAGAGAAACACACAGAAAGGAAAAAGATATTTTTTTATGATTCCTTAATTTGGAAAAAGTGTATGACAGAGTTCAAAGAGGGAAGTTGTGGAGTGTATTGCGAAGGTTATGGACAGTTAATGAAATCATTTTATTTTATGTTATTTTATATTCTTCTGATTATATAATATATATGAAAATTATTTATATATTTTTTTTTTTATATACTATATAATATATATATATATATATATAATATATATATATATTATATATCTATATTATAATTATATTATATATATATATATAATATCTATATATATATATAATATATCATATATATGAAAATATATAAGAGCCCTATAATTTTCTCTCTTTTTGTATATTTAGTGAATATGCAATTAAGGTAATCATTCACCGTTTTCATTATGGAACCTGCACTTCAAATGTGAAATTAAAATGCTCTCTTAAAAAACTGTTTTCTAAGAAATGTATTGATAAATAATAGTTGATACCAAGAAGGTATCATGAACAATATTATCTTTCAAATAATGTCTTGAGACTTTTTGAAAAAGTCTTTCATTTACTCCTTTACATATTTTCCATTCCACGTAGGTATATTAGATTATATTCTCTCTCTCTCTCTCTCTCTCTCTCTCTCTCTCTTCTCCTCTTCTCTCTCTCATCTCTCTTCTCATCTCTCTCCTCTCTCTCAACAAAGGTTTTAAGGGCTTGTTATTCAGTTACAATAGTTAAAGCTATTATGGTTTGAACGCTATATTTATGATATAATTTATAGTTTGAAAGCTATATTTCTAATGACTCAGGGTGTTATACTGGAAGTTGATATTTTGTAACAAAAGCTGCGTTTCCAGAAGTTCCCGAGTGCAGCCCGTGTGCAAAATCGACTCGGAAACGCTTGAATTGAAAAAAAAATTACATTAACCAATCAGAGAATAGGAAATTTGAGAACCTGGAAACGGCCGAGCGCACCCGTCGGATCAGCTGACAATTGTACAACAATTCTCTGACTCTCTATGTATTATTTTAATGAAATGATAGATATATTTAGTATCCTTATAATTATAAAAGTTAACTAAAATATTAAAAAACTTTTGGCCAAACCATTTCGACACATGTTTTGTAAAGAAATTTGTTTGTAAACAAAGTTCTCTTCCGCAGCCCGTGCCGTTTATTAATTCCCAGAAATCGGGATTTAACCAAAACGGGCGCTGATTGTGACGTTACGTGACGTAGAAGTGCGCAAACGGATCTGGAAAACGATGCATGTTGCGCTGTGTGCCCGCCCGGGCTGCAGTCGGGCTTCTGGAAACGCAGCTAAAGTCTTCATAATTCATATGTTTGTCAAAGATGCATTCGGACAATGAGTTTATATTGGACATTATATTTTGGCATTGTTATTGTAAAAACGAAATAGTTTGTATTGTGCAAGATTAATAATTTAAAAGAAAGTTTGGTGAATTTCATCTTTGTTTTTAAAATAACATAAAATAAAAGAGTAAAAACGACATTATTGTAACAAACAAAGCGTAAAAACACAGCACATTTCTCTGTGATAGGTCTTCATGTTTATTTGTCAGTGACAGCGACTATAGCTTATTTTACCATACTTAGTCTACTACATAACACCCTGCTTGAAGCACGAGCTTCTGAGAGGTTGTTATTCCCTAAATATCTCCTCCCTTTCTCCATTTCTGTCGAGACTATTAATAATGGCGATCATACAACCTTTACCCTATTAATGTAATGTCTCGAAAATACCCTTCTTTATGCTCCTCACTGTCACTGAGGTTCTTACTTTAAAAAAAACCGGTATAAGAATGAAAAATATGCGCTTTCGAAAGACATGGGCATCACAATTTCAACAAGTACCTGTATTTAAATTTTTTTTTATGTTTCTTAGAGAGTGATATAATACCTTCCTTTTTCAAATAGTTTTTATACCCGCAACTGAGTAGTACATACACGATTTTCCTCATTATTTTGTCTGATCATTATTGTAATATATATTATATATCATATATTAATATATCTATATTAATATATATATATATCATATACTATTATATATATATACTATATATATATAATATATATATATATATATATCTTATATATATATCTATATATATGATATATATAAAAATATATATATATATATATATATATATATTATTATAATATATTATTATATATTATATATAATATACTCGTCAAAAATATACGTCACCACTCAGGGTAAAATATCACTCCGCAGGAAACGGGAGGCGCCCTAACCCATGAAACTTCAACCAACGACAGACGACCAGCATCACCAATAACTATGCTTGCCAACAACCGAAAGAATTGCCTGCGAGTATTAGGGGCCGTCACGCGATAAATTTAGGAACCCATAAACCACTCGTAAACTCAACTGGGAGAGGTGTGGTAGGTTATGTCGGGGTATATTCGAGCGAGGATCATTTCACGTACAGGCGACTCCGGATTAACATGGAGAGGATAATGCCGCAACTGATAAGAGATCAGTGCTATGCAGATAAGACAACTGCCTCCACGGCCGATAGGACCAGCGGGGTACCCGGGCACTTGGTTGAGCGTCGTGTCTGTGTATACAACGATTGCACAGGTGGTATCAGCATACCAGGAACCATTGACTACATGCGCCGCGAGGACAAGGTAGGTCCATTGCCACGACGACAGCCGTGGAAGACCGATTTATAAGTCGCGTTAAATACGAGGAGCGCCAACACAACCGGCACAGAGTCTGCAGATACCACGCTGGCGGAAGGTACATCATGTCACCAGGGGTGATGCGACAATACAGTGCGACTCGACGCCTTGTTAGAGACATAACATTGTCCGGCTCTTGAGGCCGCATAGTCCTCCACACATCATGGCCCTCGAATGTGTCGCGACTAGGGATTTGCCCGAGACACACTCCATTGGAACGGTCGACGATTTTGCAAAGTCTCTTTTTGCGGACCGAGTCGAGAGTGGTCTCATGGTACGTCTCTGACAGACTGCTAGAGTAATCCCGACGCTGAGGAGGTTCGCGCAAATGCATTGTGCGGCAGGTGCCGCCGTTTGGCGGGAGGGTCGGTATGGTCTGAATGGAGGGCATATCTATGGAGTGTCACTCTAAACAGCCGTAGGTATAGGTCAAGTACTCTCGCAACCATATGTCAGTGCCATATGCCCCCTACATAGGTGACTCTTTCATCCTATCGCATGACAATGGCAAGACACACAAGGCCCAATGTGTGAATGACTACCTTAGGACGGTCAAATTAGGCTTTGGAGTGGCCACATATTAGTCCGAACCTGCAACCTAATCGCCACATTTTGTCGGGATATCCTGCAAACGTCAGATCGACAGCTGCCCAACCCCCTCCACCGGACACCTTCCCGGAACTGTGACAGCCTATCACCGACTATGGGATCACAAACTCCTGTCAGTACATTCGCCCACGTCATCAGAGCATGGCAGGACGGTGTACAGGTAGTCATCCGTGCCAGAGGGGTCATACACGGTATTGAGATAGACCCAACACTCCGCGGCTTCTCCGTACGCTACCAACATTATGTATGTTTGCCAGCGGCCGAACCTCCGAAGACACCTACTGCCAGTAGCCCTTTGGCCTCGCACCTTGGCCTCACACCTCTCAACGTACGGTTCTGGGGAGGAATCCACCATGTTATTTGTCATTGTCCAAAATGTGTTATCCGCGTTTCACCTTTTTCTACTCTTCCTTCCGCCACGTATCCCACCTGTGAGTGGGTTAAACTTGAGACGAGTAGTATGTATTTAAATATATAGAAGATGATATATATATTATATATATATAATATAATATATAATATATAATATATATATAATATATATATATATATATATATATATAATATATATTATATATATTAATATAATGATATAATATATATATAGCATATAATATTATATATATATATATGTATAATTTGTTTTGATCATCAAAATGTTTTTGCAAAGGATCTCCTTTTAAAGATTCTCCTCCCAAAATCAACGGTTTTTAAGAACTGTTTATACCTAATCTCAATTTTGATTCATGAAACAGCAGGTAAGAAAACTTTTTTTCAACTTCACGAGAATCTGCTTACAGCTTGGAATAGTCATGAAATTGGTGAACTGATTGTATGAAGGGTAGGATTAAGACGACTTCAGGTAGTATATCATAAAGTAATCCTCACAGTCTCATAAAGAAAGAAAACTGAATATTTGTGTAAAGTCGGCGCTGCAGTCAACAAGAACGACAACATCTTAAATCTTTCGTTCTGAATAAATTCGTTTGAGGTTCGAATTGGAGTTTGATTCTGTAAGGTGATGACTTTTCCTCAGGACATGAAGAACTGTTCAACCTAGTAGCAAACAAACATCAGCATCATTGCAAGAACATAGATATAGCAATAGTAGTAAAGATAAGACCTTGCCAAGTTTGAATTCTTTTCCGTTGTATAGAATTTCTGCTAATCTTTTTAATAAACGATCTCATTCCTTTATTCTGGATTGTTTAAGTTGGTTCTTAGCTGTAGTTAATAATTGACGATAAAATGAAAAGTTAGTAAATTGTTTGAGTCAACTCACAAAATGCATTACATAAGTTGAAGAAAAAAATCATGAATAGTCATAACAATATGTAATATAATGATCGCAGAATAATTATTTTCTTTTTAAAGTTTTTTATATTTAGGTAAATTTTTTAATATATTAAAGTTAACGTAGTAATTTTTAAAGTAATATTTATTTATCTATTATTTTTATTATTATTATGTATTAATTATTATTATATTATTATTATTATTATTATTATTATTATTATATTATTATTATTATTATTATTTTATTTTATTATTATTATAATGGAAATAATTATTATTTATTATTATTATTTTATTATTATTATTGTATGGTTTTTAATTATTTTTAGACTAATTATTTTAAATTTAATACGGGTTCCAAGAAACAACACTGTGTTGCAATTACTAGATCCATTTCACATACTAAGGGAAATTAATCAATTGTTTTGTTCAATAATTGATTGAGGTATTAAAATTGTATATTTGACAATAAGTAATATAAAAAATGATGTCATCTTTGTACTTAATGACAAAATTGCACTATCCATGTTTTGAATTAATTTTTTGAATTGAATTGAATTATTTTTATTATTATTATTATTATTACTTAATTAATTATTATTATGTATTTTTTAATTTCTTATTATTATTATTATAATATTAATATTAATCTTTATTTTTATTTATTTATTATTATAATCATTGTTATTTAGTCCACATACAAAGTTTTTCGTTTGATACTTGATATCTAATTGATGGTGATTTAATTTCCTCAATACTTATTAATTGAAGTAAATGTATTTTAATTTTACAAGAAGTTTCCGCACTGCATATATATATATATGTATATATATACTTATACTATATTATTATATATATATATATATTATATAATATATTATACTATAATAATAATATATATAATATAGTATGTGTAAGGTGTTGTTGTGTGTGTGTGTGTGTGTGTGTGTGTGTGTGTGTGTGTGTGTGTGTGTGGTGGTGTGTGTGCGTGCTGCTGTGTGTGTTGTGTGTATTTTGGGGCTACAACGGAGGAATGTATGGTAACTTTTAAAGTGAGTTGAGAGACTTTTGAAACATGGTTTATCTTAACTCAAAAGGTAAGATAACATCTCTTCATTGCCAATCATAATTAAGCCAAAAAACGGATGAAAATAAGGAAGTGTAATGGTAGGAGAGATATTTGTCGAATAGGGCTATAGAAACTAGAATGAAGGGACTAGACAATTGTTTGCCGCTTCTGCCGGAACAATGGAATTGTGATACTTTGAAATAAATGTTGACACAATTCCTGGATGAAATTAAGTGGAGAGTTTAAGGGAGTTTAAGGACACCCTGTAGTTCCAGAAGCTGTATTGTGGAGCTTATATCACCATGAAAAGTCAGAGTGCGTTAGTTTTAGATTTTATGTCTCATCATAATGAAAGTTAGAAAATAAATAGAGCGTACTTTCCCTAGTTTTACGTGAAACAGAGACAATCATCTAATTGGAGAACTTGACACTGAAGAAATTAATATTCTATATGTAATGAATTCAAAAGAATATTAGCGTCAAGTCTGACTTATTTTGGGAACAAATGGAGACTTGAAAGAAAGGACATGATGCAGAAGTGAGAAGGTGATGGGAAGAACCTAAAGAGATTTAAAAAGAGTTAAGAGTATCAAAGAAAAAGTTAGAAAATAAGAAAATTTTGTTGCTCGTTTACCTCATCACGCAAAAATGTTCAAAAGCGAGACTTCATCTACACAGCTGCTCAAAGGAAGAAGTGTTGGCAGGAGAACATCTAGTCTCCAAAATGGAAAATTAAGAGAAATAAGAAAAGAATTTGTTTAAATTTAAATAGTCGAAATAATATAGGATAATCAGATGAGTTAGGATATAAGTAAGTAACACAAGTATATTTAATCGTTGATTGACAATATAGCCGAAGTTATTGATTGAAAATTAGAATTACCATTAACTCACCATTTTGGTACCATTATGTTCTATTTTGCTACTATTAAATTACCATTTTGTTACCAATAAGTTACCATCTTGTTGCTATTAAATTACAATTTTTTACCATTTAAGTTACTATTTTGTTACACATTAAGTTTGCAATTTTGTGACCGATTGGTAGTTTACCATTTTTGTTACATTAGTTTTACAATTCTGAAAACCCTTTCTTCTCTAGAGCAGCCATGTGTGACTTACCGTTAAGCCGATTCTGGATGAAATTTTTTTGTTAGAAAAGGTGGCATGGATTGTAGTAGAATTTGGAGAAGAAAAGGTAAAACACATGAGCGTCTGTAGTCTTCAATAGAGTCCAAATGAGAGAAAGTTTGCGAATGTTATTTATATGTATTAATAATACTCGTCCTACATCTCTCTCTCGTCTCTCTCTCTCTCTCTCTTCTCTCTCTCTTTCTCTCCTCTCTCTCTCTCCTCTCTTCTTCTCTCTCTCTCTCGTCCTCTCTCTCTCTCTCTCCTCTCTCTCACTCTCTCTTCTATATATATATATATCACTATATATATATGATACTAATAATGAATATATTTTTTTTGATTATATACTATATATATATATATATATATATTATTATATATATATTATATATATAATATAATTATAATATATATTATAGAGAGGGAGAGAGAGAGCGAGAGAGAGAGAGAGAGAGAGAGATAGAAGTGCAAGAAAAATAATATATTATTTTGTTAAAAAAAAAAGCAAACTGAAAAAACTGTTTGTTTATTCTCCTGTTTAACTTTCTAAAACTAACACCTTTGATTTCAAATAATAACAAGAAACAAATTTTTTTTGCATTGTGCCACCACTGCTCTTTTTTTGCAAAATAATTTAACTTATTTTACCAGTTTGCATTGTCTTTTTATCTGTTATCTTAGAGCTAACCTCGTATAAAATGTCTTAAGAATTATTTTCTCGCGTAATTGTACGCATAAATAACTGGTTTTTAAAATGGTTATTATACATGTAGACACGATATTTTGTGATTGTTTGGCCTTGTTTTGAATAGATATATGATATATATATATATATAATATATATATATACTATATATAATATTATTCTTACAAACAAATCCTGTAAATCAGAAATGATGCATCAAAGTAAACTTTGTGATGCATCAGCTCAGCAGATAGCAATTTAAGGCCGTTTCGAACATTAACATCATTTTTAATGCTAAATCTTTAGATTTCGGATAATTCTCTTTGGTAAGTGATAATTTGAAGAATCGAGTAGTACTAAGCCAGAAAACCAGTAATCCCACCATACCCAGTTAATATCATTTTGTAGACACAAACAAATGGCAAAAAAGAAATTTTTTTTAACAAATAAAACTGTCCATAAAAAGACATTTTTACAGCTATGACACATATATTTCTATCACATATGGAGAAATATATCTCATTATATATAATATATATATAATATATTTATATTATACATATATATATATATAATATATAATATATATAATAATACTATATATATATTATATTATATATATATATATATATATATATATATATATTATATATATATATATAATATTATATACTATATTTATATATATTATATAATATATATATATAATATACATGGTAACCTTAATTATGGAATGTACTTATTTTTTTAAATATAGAAACAAAAATTTTAATAGTAAAAAAATCATCATAAAATAAAATTAAATAAATATTAACTAAATTTTATATTATAAATAAATAATATTTGATATTTAACATTATAATAATAATATAAATTATTAACTATATTATCATATTTATATTCATTTGCACTTTTGATTTTTATATTCTTTTTTTTTTTAATTTTTATTGATGGCCCTTGTTTTTGAATGTGTGCTTGATGTGCATGTATGTACGTATGTAATGTTTGTGTGTGTGCTTGTGGAATATTTTCGTTCCTTGTAATTTTGGTAATTTTGGGGAGTGATAAGCTGCTGGTAGTTAAAGAGAGAGTCTTCTCTCTCTCTCTCTCTCTCTTCTCTCTCTCTCTTCTCTCTCTCTCATCTCTCTCTCATCTCTCTCTCTCTCCTCTTCTCCTCTCTCTCTCTCTCTCTTCTCTTCTCTCTCTCTCTCTCTCCTCTTTTTTTCTTTTCTTTATGGGAATGCACGCAGTATTAGAATTACTTTATACCCGCACATTTATATATATAATATATATCATTATATATATATATATATATATATATTACTATATATACTATATATATATATATAATATATATATATATATATTATAATTATATATAATATATATAAATCTATATATATATATATATTAATATATATAATATATATATATAAATATATATATATATATATATATATATATATAATATATATATAATATATATATATATTATATATATATATATATATAATATATATGTAATATATATATATATATATACTATATATAATATATTATACTATATAAATTATATAATATAAAATATATATATATTAATATACTATCAATATTTATTATATATATTATTAATATATAATTATATATATATTATTATGTATATATATATATATATATATATATATATATAATATATATATATATATATAATTAATATATATATATTTATATTATATATATATATATACCGTACTTGTATATGTATTTTAATTTTATTTATATGGTTAAAGGTTTTGAATATTTATTGAATTTTAATATTTTATTTTTTATGTTAATTTCAAAGAAATATTGAATTAAAATCATCTAAATATAGTTTCAAATGAATTATCTGATCACTTGTCAAACCAATTCCATAGATTTTCCTCTCGTATGGCTAGAGGAAACCTAAATGATGCCGCCGATTTGGAAGAAAATTAATTAGATGCCCGCATTCTCTCGAACTGATAATAGAGGGGAAGTTAACCTCCATCCTCCTCTCCCTCTCTCTTCCTTTCCCCCATCACGTCAAAGAAGGGGGGTTCAACATAGGGGCAGTGGATGGAACGGTTGGTTCGAGTGCACCCAAGGACGATTGCAAACATATCTAGCTCGGCATTTTCTATTCGGTGAGGGTATGACTTTGGTCTTCATTGTTGATATATCGTCTGTGCCCAACGGATTGACCCACCACAACCAGACATTTGTGTTCATATCAGATTGGCATTTTTAGGCTTAAAGGTATTTAAAAAAAGGAAAAAAAATCCAATATTCTTTTCCAAAAGGTAAGAAACTTAAATTTTTCCTGAAATTTAAATTAAAAAAATATATTTCCAGAACATGTTTATTTTTTTCTATGTATATTTTTCGATGTGCTCTGAATAAGATAAATTTGACTTTTTATGTAAATCAATGTATTTTATTTGAAGTTCCAAAGGTATGTAGTGTATTACAACATAAGTTAGATTATTAGAATTTATAATATTTTAAATTAATATATTTTTAATGGAATTTACAAAATAGTAATTATTTCTTTTATTTTTAACAAAATTAACCAAATATATATAATTTTTTTTTATTTTTAAGGAAATTTACGAAATATCTAATAATTTTTTATTATTTTTAATGAGATTCGCAAAATATCTAATTATTTCTTTTATTTTTAGCGGAATTCATAAAAATTTAATTGTATTTTTCTGAAATATAAGCGAGTATTTCTAAAATGCGTTTGCAAGTTTAAAAGCTCGAGATACTATTACAGTAATTAAATGTTATACAAAATATACAATCAAGACCCACAAAAAATAAGGGTCCCACAACACAGTAGCTTTCAACTATACTCATATAGTAGTAACAGAACAACAACAACACTGAAAGTAAATAGTAGTAGATAGTAGTAGTAGTAGTAGTAGTAGTAGTAGTAGTAGTAGTAGTAAGTATAGTGAGTATAGTAGTGAATCGTAGTAACCAAAAAAATGTAATTATTGTTCTCGTCCTAAGTCTATTCACGTTTTAAAAAAATGCTGCATGATTATTAATATATATTTATATATAATCTATATATATTATATATATTATATATAATATATATATAATATATATAATTATATATATTTATATATATATATATTTATATATAAAGATGAAAACAAAAACGCTATAGACTTTGTTGAAATAACATCTGGTGCGACGAAGATAGAGAAGGTTGAGAAGCTAAATTAAATTTCTGTATTAAAATGGTTTCGTGAACGAAATGTTCATGCAACTTCCTTAGTAATATAATTTAATATATATTATATATATTATATATATTATAGTATATAATATAATATATATATATATATATATATATATATATATATAATATTATATATAAATATACTATATTATATATATATATAGTATTAAAAAAAACTATATTATATATATATATTATGGTTTTGCATGAGGGTAAGTTGTTCCCTGTGTTAATGCGATAGGAATGAAACTATGGTCCTGAAATAAGAGGTTAGATCTAAGGTACAATGTGTTCAGATGGACAAATCTTAAGAGAGCGTTAGGCGTGAGAAGAATTTATAAAATGAGAAATGAACGCATTAGGGATTGTGTGCTGTGAAGAAAGAAGTAAATTAGAGAATAAATGAAAGAGTACATTGAGATAGTTTTGGTCAGTATGG
>JABUQX010043225.1:17500-24321 GCA_015478945.1 Trachelipus rathkii
CAGATTCAAGCCCTCTTCGGGACTTCATATGTTAAAAACCTGTCAAGGGCGGATAGATTCCGAACAAATGATTAAGGGCTGGGTATTCGTCTGATGACATGGAGGGAAAGTTGATCATGTGGTAAGGTTCGATCTCCTGCCAAAAGAGAAACACTACTTCGGTAGTTCATTAAACTAGTCCACTGGATTGCAAGCGTGAGAGACCCTCGAGCTTTCCTAAACTTTAAAGAACTATTGAATGTAAATATCATTTATAAAGTCCTCCCGTCTCTTTATCGTACGTGTCTTCGCGATGAACGTTCTTTTCATCCTTTACTACTTCTTCTCACTCGGTAGCAGCCTCTTCTCTTGGCAAGACTTCAGCAGAAGATTCCTTTTCAGATTATCTGGAGAACCTTCGAACTCGGATAGAAAGCCACTTCTGCAAGTCTGATCTTCTCCGGTGTAAATTCTCTTTGTTTAGTCAAACAACCTTCTGAAGAATGATTGAACTCCTTCAGTCTGTGGCCCACCAAACCACAAAGCAAGTAAAATAGTTCTTTGCAACGACCTTCTCTATTACAATCTCTAGTACAATCAAGCATGAAGGTAGGAAACAAGGAACAGTGACTTGCCTGCCATAGTGCCACCAGGTAATTAGACTTAAATTCGAATGACTTTATGTATATTATATATAATTATATATATATAATATTATATAATGATATATATATATTATATATATATAGTATTATATAATATATAATATATATACTATTATATATAATCATTGCGAGGCCGTGGCAATTTTCTCAGCAGTTCTCGCTAAAATACAGTCCTGTCCTATTCCCGTACATTATATATATATACTATATTATAATATATTATATATATATTATATAATAATATATATTTTATATATAATATATATATATATATAATATAGTATAGATATATAAATACAACTCCGTGGCAAACATTCCAAATTTTAACACTCTTTTTGCTGAAGAATGCTTCTTTATATCAAGATGATGCTTTCTTTCTAATTTCTCTTGTAATGCCCTGGTCTTCGCCGTCGTGCTCTATCTATCGAAGATAATTGGTCTCCGTATTATCAATAGATGTAAAATTTTGTAGACATTGTATCATGTCGTCTGAAGAAATGCCTTCTAACTGAAACATTCTAACTTCCTTCAGCCTCTCCTCATAGCCTTTACCCTCAAACCCAGAAATCCTTGTTGCTCTACGTTGCAGTCTCTCTAGCATATCTAAGTCTTTTTAAATAAGGGGCAACTTGTGCAGAAATACATATTATTGTCTACCATAGCTATTATTACATGTTACTTTTTACTTCTTTGTCCTTGTAAAACAACATGCGATTTATATGTCCAGCATCTTATATACGTTATATTTTGCTTCCAAACACTGATGTACTACTTTCAATTACTGCTTATATTACAGCTATATTTTTTCTTGGCCACAGGTTAAGCTAATTCCCATTCATTCGCAGTAAAAACTTTATTTGAGAAACCTAGTGAAGAACATTAATTTTTACTATAAAATCATTTGGCCTTATCTGCCATCCAGATTTTATCTAAGATCATTTGAATCTCATACTCTTCACCGTTTCTAAATGAGTGGCCTACTTTGTATCATCTGCAAAACTTTAGAAACCTTGCATTTAAGTCCATGGTCTAAATCACTTATATATTGAGAAGAACAATATTAAACCCCAGCTTGAACCTGTGGGAACACCACTCTGTCACTATTTCTCCACTGATGAACTTTTGATTAGTTGTACACAACTGGTTCTATTCCACAACTACTCTTTAATCCAACCAATTCGAACAGTTCACTGACCTATTTTCACCACTAAGTCTTCTCCTATAAATACAACACATTTGCTCCTATTGTAAATCTGGACTACAACTTATATCTATTATTTCAATACTTCCTCTCAACAGTCTTGTCAATCCGTGCCCTATGGTTTTTTTGCACTTTGATCGGCTGATTGGCCTTGCGTCGATCTACGCCCTAACATATTGGATTGACCTGGTTTACTCTGATGACGCTTTCGGCTTCTGCACTAGGTGGTAGTGTATCGTTGACGGGATGACAGGTTCGATTCCGTGTCTTCGAGGGCTCAAGGTTTTCTCTCCTCAATGGAAAGTGCAGTGGTTGAATCCGTGTCTTGTGTCTCTGGCATTCAGGCTAGAGACAGCGGCGTATGGGGAGTGGGTGGGGTTGGCAGTGCGGGAGGAGGGTGGGGGTGGTGGAAAAATTTCTCGTTCGCTCTATACTCTCGCTATTACCATCAGCTAAATGGGGTTGAGGGAATACTCTTCGATTGAGAAAGCGGCTTTGTCATGGAATGAAGAAGTGGCTAGTACTCCTGTGATCTCCTACCCTAACAATCTTACTGCTCTTCAAACATTTAAAATCTTGAAGTATTTGGCACTCGTATTCGATCTGTGGTTGTTGGCTAAACTCTCCAATGAAAGGCATATATTGGCTCCTATTCCCTAAACTCCAACCTTGGAGATCTGGATCTCTTTCTCTTTCCTCTCCTCAGGTTCATGTTTACTTGTGAAAATTTGGAGGGTAACCCCGGGCTCGAGATCTAGAAGTAGAAGGGAGGTGCCGGTGCTCCCCTCGATTTGAGGGAATGTGCTACGTGCTGACCCGCCTCCGTTCAACATATTAGCTATGTCTCAATATAGCTAATATAATACTCTAATAACCCGCCCTTCGTTCAATATATTCTATGTCTCAATACCTACTCAATACCTAAATATAATATAACTGCTCATACTAATACTCTATATAATTCTCTTACAGCGTTTTTTTCTTTATTTTTCCATCTTGAGTTCCGTGCGAATTAATCCTCACTCTTAAAGCCTCGTCTGTTCTCCATCTGCGTATTTGAGCTAGCGATGAACTATGGTGTGCACACCTCCTGATAGGGCTCTGTGCCGTGATGGTGGTGACAAACTAAAAAGGAAAAGAAAAATGTACCACTCACTATACTCCGTCACATTGAATAAACTTTCATCAGCACTTTTATGTGGGGGACTTATCAAACGTTATATATATATATATAAATATATATATAAATATATATACTATTATATATATTATATATTAAATATAATTATATATATAATATATAATATTATATATATACTATATAATCAAATATTATATATATATTATAATATTATATATCTAGAGAGAGAGAGAGAGGAGAGAGAGAGAGAGCGGCGGAAATAGTTTTTTAAAATTATAATTGGAATAGGAAATAAAAATAAAAAAAACAGGCAAAAAAATCAAATTCATATTAAATTCAAATAAAATAATAATATAAAATAATAATAATAATAATAATAATAATAATAATAATAAAATAAAAAAATATAATATAAAATTATAATAATAAGTAATAATAATAAAAAATCATATAATAATCATAATAATAATAAAAATAAAAAATAATATAATAAATCTTTTCAAAATATAATAAAAGTAATGGAAATCTAATAATGGTCTATTGGTTCAGAGGCTATTGAAAGATAAAGGATTAATCCTATTTCAAAATTAAAACGATCAAAGGAAAGAGGAATGTCATAATTTAATCAATCGCTTTTATACTTCACGCAATCATAAACAATTACAAACATTTTTTACACACATTGACTGTGAGGTTAAATTTTCTGTAAAATGAGTGAAATTTATTCTTGTCTTTTACTGATTCTTAGTAATATAGAATTTATAATTCCTTTACTAATTTTACTAATTTAGAAAGTCCGAAATTTGAACGAAATTTTAAAGTACTTATGCAATAATGTGAGCAACAAATAGCTCAAATTGTTCTTCAGTAATAATCAATAATGTATCTCCCATTTCCAATGGAATTTTGGCAATTTGATTGGTGATATTTACCCCAATTCCGATGGACCGCAAGCACCACAATTTTGTTTTACCTGGCATGTTATATTATATTAATTCATTGTAATTGATCCGCTAAAGCGCTATATATATATATATATATATTATATATTATAGTATATATTATAATATAAATATATATATATATAATATATATATATAAGTATATATATATATATATATATATATATATAGTAAATAATAATATTATATATAAATAAAATAAAAATAATAATAAATTTGAAAACGATCATTCTTTTCTAACACAATCTCGGTCAGTTCATCGCCGCATCATGATGACTGGACCTTCTCTCCTGATAATATATAACTATAATTATATATATTATATAAATATATATATATATATAATATATATATATATACTATATCATATATATATATATATATATATATATATCTATATATATATATATATCTTAAAATTGTGTGTGCTGGTGTTGTAGGTGTGTGTGTATGATTTTTTATATTGTAAATATGTAATTATATAAATATATTATTATTTATAATTTATTTGCTTTAAATTAATTTTTATAGAAATGTTGTACAGTATATTTATTTTTCAATTTGACGTGTGCCTTTGTGTCCGTAATTATTAAATATATTATTATATTATTATTATTATATTATACTTATATTATTATTATTATTATTATTATTTATTATTATTATTATAATTATTATTATTATATAATTATTATTATTATTATTATTTATATATATATATTATTATATATTATTATTATTATTATATTATTATTATTATTATTATTATTATTATGTATATATTTATATTGACTATTATATTTTATTATTATATATTATTATTATAATTATTATTATTATTATTATTATTATTACAAACGCAGTTGATGAGGAACCCTTCCCCAGTCAAACCCTCGAGATTCCCAATTCTATTAATTATATGCTTCTACCACCAGATCGATCTGCAAAAACAACCCCCCTCGGCTAAGCGGCTGTACCTCGCTACCGTGAGTTTTTCGCGCACACTCGGCCCTCCCTACTCGTCGAGCCGCACATCCATTTCAGGGCTAGTCCGCTCGGCAGGCGAGTTTCTTTTTTCTTTTTTTTTGCCAGTTATTATTATTATTTAATATATTATATTATTATATTTATTTATTATTATTATTATTATTATTATTACTATATTATTATTATTATTATTATCTATATATTATTATATTATTATTATTATTATATATTATTAGTTATTATTAATTATTATATTATTATTATTATTTTTAATATTATTATGCTAAGAAAATATTTTCGAAGATTTTATATATTCTCCTGGAGACGATCTTTTAACGTTTTAAGCAAAAAATTTAGAATCCTTCTCAAATTTTAACTAGAATAATAATAATAATAATAATAATAATCAATATATATATAATATTGTAATAAATAATAATAATAATAATAATAATAATAATAATAATAATAATAATAATAATAATAATAATAATAATAATAATAATAATAATAATAATAATAAATAATGAGTGTAAGTTATTCCTCCTATTCTTGCCATAACTTAAAAACTATTTAATTAATATTTCTCTTCAGATTCAGATTCTGCCCCCCCCCCACACTTTGTTACGCATTCCATTCCCCCACTTTTCACCCCTTTTCATAAACTTAGTGGAGGAGTATTCCGCCCACGCGTAGGGTGTTAAATAACTCTTTAATCAAAATTTTTATTTTTTACTATTCTGCGAGAAGGAATTTGAATTAAAATAAAGTTTGTATTTTAAAAATAATTTGCTGTATTGGATTATTATTATTATTATTATTATTATTTATTATTATATATTATATTATTATTATTATTACACTATCCTTAAATTATTATTATATTATTCTCTACCATATAACCACAGTAAAAATATAACACATTGTTATAATTATTATTTATTATGTATTATCATTATTAATTATTTATTAATTATATTTTTTAATACAGTATTATTAAATAATTATTAATATTATTATTGTTATCATTGAGATTATTTTATATATCATATATTTAATTATTATTATTATTATATTATTGAATAAATCCTTGAAAGAAATTTTTTTCTAAGAAAGAAAGAAAAACATTAATTTAAATCTTACTATGGTTCATTAAAGAAGGAATTACTTTAAAATATTATTATTTGAAATTACTGAATATTGTTTTTCTTATTGTTTATAAATATTGAAGGGAAAGCCAATTGAAGTGGGTCGAAAAATCTGTGAAACGTTCAGTGCTCGCGTTGATTTTCCAGTATGTCTACGAAATGAGCCCAGTATCTTTTTTTGGGGAGAGAAAAATATGTTGAGATGGGAACGTATGTTAGCAAATCTCTACAACACATAAATAACTCGAAAAAAAGAAGTCTCCATAACGTGCAAGGGTAGAGTTATCGATATCAACAGAGGAATGAGGTGAAGATGTTTCCTTGTGTTACGTTGGAAATTTGAAAGAACATCAACGTCGTTTTAATAAGGTAAAGTCGAGTTCTTTTGTGAGTAAAGGAGGCTGTGTAATCAGATGAACTGTCTTAGATTCATTCCATTATGGAAAATATATCTTATAGTCACTTCTTGAATCTGACCTAACCATCATTGTAGAATTAGGAATTTAAGATATTTTATTGCTAACGTATGACGTAGACTGTTGATATTGTTTTCAGAAAGGACGATTGATTTATGAAAAAATAATTGATTTTGCAAGATTTAGACAACCCCACAGAGAGAGCCTATGCCAGGTCTCGAAAATCTGAAGTAGGAAAACTGAAATCAGGTAAAGTGCAAAGAAAGAGTTTAGATTTGAAAATTTCATGAGAAGGTAGTGTCAAAACATCTGCCTATCTCTC
>JABUQX010043226.1:0-22500 GCA_015478945.1 Trachelipus rathkii
ATAATAATAATAATAATAATATATAATAATAATAATAATAATAATAATAATATAATAATATAATAATAATAATAATAATAATAATAGATAATTATAAAATAATATATAACAGCTAATAATAACAGCAATATTAAAACTAAAACTAAACTAAAGTATTAATGATGAATAAAGCATTTCACATTAATCATTATACTAAATACATTAATATATAATACTAATAATAATAATAATAATAATAATAATAATAATAATAATAATAATAATAAATAATTATAATAATAATAATAATAATAATAATAATAATAATTTAATTTAATAAATTATAATAATAACTAATAAAATAAGTAATAATAATAATAATATAATAATGAATAATAATAATAACTAATAATAATAATTAATATAAATAATAGAATAATAATTAATGACAACAATAATAATAATAATAATATAATAGATATAATAATAATAATAATAATAAATAATAATAATAATAATAATAATATAATAATAATAATAAAATATAATTAATAATAAAAAAAATAACTATAATAATGATATAATAATAATATAATAAAATATAATAATAAAATAATAATAAATAATAATAATAAAATAATAAATAATAATAATAGATAATAATAGTAATAATAATAATAATATAATAATTAATAACAATCAATAATAATGAATAATAATAATAATAGAAAATAATAATAATAATAATAATAATTAATTAATATAATAATAATAAATAAAATAATAAATAATAATAATAATAATAATAACATTAACAGGATAATAATAATAAATAATAAATAATAAATAATAATAATAATAAAATAATAATTAATAATAAAAAATAATAATAATAATATAAATAATAATAATTAATAATAAAATAGTAAAGATATTAATAATAAATAATAAATATTATATTGGTATTTTGAATCAAAACGCTATCAGCATTGACTTTGTAAATTCTACGAGAAACTCGAAATTTAATTAAACAAATTTAATAATTAGCTATAGGATCACACACCGTCTTAGATAGGATTAACGAGAGGTAGAAGCCCTCGTTATATTTAGATGATAAGCAAGCTTTCTGATATTTCTACGAAACGCCCAATGGTGAGTGATTCACTGAACATTTTTGGGGAGATATTCCACAAATCTATGCCCTTATATGAGATTAGCCCTCCGAGAAATTTTGTCTAGGTAATTTCGCTTTGTCTAAGTAAGGGAATTGTCTACGGAGAGGTGTTTTTCTCAAAGTTTGGTTCTGTACAATTATGTTTGCAAAAAGATCATTTGCAGTACCCAGTTGGCGGCTTCTAGACTTTGCGGGGCCCTGGCGGCAATGGCAGGCCCTAGGCTTTCGGGGTCGCTGGCAGTGTTTTCCGTAGAAAACATACACAAGTAATAAGTATTAAAAATCTGCACATTATATATCAGGGTTCACACTGAAATTTTGAATTTGAATTCCCTGACTTTCCTGATTATCCCTGCCCAAATCTGCAAATTTTCCTGACCAGCGTGTTCATTATTTTTGGCATATTATTAATCAGTATTGCAGCCTATTTACTCAGTTTATACATTAAATTATACGAAAAGGTTTACGTTTAGAAATTGTTCATCATCATGGATGAATTTAAAAAAATTCTTTTTTAGTAATCGACCTATACCTTCCACAGTCGTTCCAACGCACTCCTTTTTATTTTTTCCAAAAGTAAACAGTGTTATTTACTACAAAAGAAATAAATTTAAATTTATATTAATAACCTAGGTGAATAACGTCCACTGCGATCACAAAAGTTCTAAATGGGGAGATTTAGGTTAACTTTTTTTCTCAAGCATCTGAATTTTGATTTTAAGCGTCTTCTTCTGTCAAAGCTTTCTTTTAACATCTTCTCTGCTCTTCAAGTTTATTGATCTATATATTATACTCCTTTAACCTTTTATTCTTTCTTATTATTGTTCTGTTTTAATTCTTTGATATGTTCTTAATATCTCCTATGGCCAGCTCTTATATTTGTCAACATTTTTGGAGTATAGGAACAATGTGAATACTGTCATGAGATCTTATAGCATTGTCCACTGTTCTTTGAGATCAGACTATGTTCTTCAGATTCTCCACTAAAATTGCTTATTTACAGAAAACCTTCTTCCATTGTCGCATTTCCATGCGAAATATCACCTAATTTAATAAATTTGCCACAATTCATATAACAATTGATTCCCAGGTACTATAGAAGAAAAAAACTCATCAAGTTTCTTAGAAGGACAATCACCATCCAAAAATATTTTGAATTTACATTCAAGGGTAGAATGAACTTCACTGCAAAGTAGAGTGATATGCTTTGCTTTCTCAGCAAAGAATCTGTGATTCGGTTATTGGTCTACAATGCCTCTAGCAATAAATAAAATGTTTCCCTTGTTCTAGCTGATGAAAAATTATACTAGGATCAAATGATGAGAGCCCTTGGACAAGCTTGTACTTCAGGACATCTTTCTAATATCTTTTCTGCCATTTTGATTGCACAGTCTGGAATTCAAGTTTAATTTATAGGAATATTACTTTCATTCGAATGATTCCTTGATCCATTTTTTTATGCTGAAATCCACAAGATTAATACTTTTACATCAAGCAAAATTGTCGTTTGTCATTTAATCTTAATGCAAAAAGCTTAGTGTTGTAGCAGGCATTACCTGGACTTTGAGAATCTTCATAATATTGGTACGAGACATCTGAAATCTTGAAACAGGAATGAACAAGTGGGTTTGACGTTTGGAACTTTCGTAAAAATGTGATTCACTTGCTAAGGAAAGCATTTTAAAAAAAAAGCCAGTTGCATTTTAGAACATCTTTGGTTTGAACAGGAACATTTTGTGGTTTGGTGCTGAGAGATTTTCGGCTGTTGAATAATTTTGTTTTACTCGTAGTTAATAGCCTTTTCAGTAGTACCATATAACCACGTGCTGATTGTTTACAGTTTAAAGAAAAAGAAGATTTTGCAGTGACTTCAATGAACTCAGCACAGCGGGGCTGGTGAATTGAAAATGTAATAAGCATCTCGCAAAAAGCTATCACTTCCCACCTTGCTGTCTGTAACCCAGTTTTTATAAATAACATTTGCCACAAACACCAATATTTATATAGATGTTTTCCATCTGGATTTTCTTCTTGATCTTTTATCAATTTTTTAATAAAAACTCAAATTGAGCGCTAATTTTTAATTGAAACTTGGAGAATGTTCTTACGCAGTAATGATTTTATTCGTGCAATGATGTCTAGAAGGTCTTTTGCTGTGTTCTACCCAAAAAAAAACACTACTAAACAAATTCAGCCATTTTGAAAATCAGGAAGCTTACGGAAGAGTCCTTTGTCCTTTTTGAATGATCTTATTCAAAGATTCACCGAAAGAAACAACGAAATCATCACACTGACATAACCAGTCTTTTATTTCATTAGAAAAATAGGGAGCAAGTCCATGGTTAATCACATATTTACATTTCGTCGACCCCATTTTTAAAATTTGAAGCTACCGCACTATCTGAAAACATTAATTTAAATGTTTCTCTTATATCTGTACACGAGTTTAAAGACATTTTATCATCCACCACCTTTAATGCCCATAGTATTTCAGATCTCTGTAACAATCATCTTTAAGGCAAAAAAGACGAAACTATTTGGATAAACTGGTTTTGTTGTTATTAATAGAACACTCGGGACCATTTACAATCGGTTGAGTATGATTAGAAATTGATGGAGTGGCATAATTTTCAGTGCACACACTCAGTGGCGTACCGATGGGTGGGCGGAAGGGTGCGGTCCGCCCCAGGCCCCCAAATGTTAGACTACTATTTTTTTTTCTAAATAATAAAAAGACTTTTTTTAATCGTGAAAATGTTTCAAAAATTGATGATGCAGCCTCATGGACATCATTGCAAATGCTTAAGTTTATTATTGGAATGGACTTTCGTGAATCGTTGCCAAACATAACTGAGGCACTTAAACTGTTTCTTACAATTTGTGTGTCCGTGGCTTCTTGTGAGAGGAGTTTTCAAAACTGAAATTAATTAAAAACTATCTCCACTCTACAACGAGTCAGTCTCGTTTGACAAGCTTGGCTATATTTATCAATTGAAAATGAGATTGCAAAACATGTGAATTTTGATGATTTAATCCAACAATTTTCAGAAGTCAAGGCTCGCAAAAAAAACATTTTAATATGTTTCTAGTTTTTACTCTTCATTAAAAACCTGCTCTCTCTTATCACTGATACAACATTGATTATGTAATTTACAATAAAATACTAAAACTTAATAAGAAATTCTATCATTGTACCTTTACTGTTATTAATTTATTATATATAGTATACTATATTATTATATATATATATATATAATATTATTAAATATTAAATATATATATATATATATTATATTATATATATATATATATATTAATATATATATATATACATAAGATATATATTAGGCCCCCTCACTCTAGTGCCGCCCCAGGCCCCCAACTATGTCGGTACGCCACTGCACACATTTTCACTAATATTTGTATTATTAGAACACGTAACGAAAACGTTTTCAGATGGGTTGGTGCTGCCGTTTTGATTAAATGGGTTTTCCCTCTTGAATGGGAAACTACGGCTTGCGTCCCATGTTAAACAGATCAAAGTTCTTTTTACAATACTTATGACAGTATGCCTTTGGAACTAGCAGTCCTTTACCCAAACCACCCGAGTAAACTGGGCTTCAGTTTTTGTGACGGTCCCTCCAACCACTGGTCATTTAAGATAGTTTTTTTGTTTGAAGTCATTTTATAATAAATATTAATACACTTCAACTGCACAAAAATCCAAAATCACTTCGTCAAACCTCAAAAAATCACCTCAAAATGTGATAAATCCCTAAAAAGAAAAAAGATTTAATAAACAGAATTAAGTCATAGTCATACAGTCTAAAACACAATCATATACCAATCACCTTCAATTCGGAAGGAGGAACTTGGAACAACCTCTATCGAACAGAATAGGAAGAATATAGGTAATAGTGAACTAAAAATAATTGAAAAAATGGGATAGAATAGATTTATGGAATGTCGTCTCGCCCATCCTTTTCATTCACTTATCAAATAACATCTCTCATTCCACATATTACAGTAAGGTGTAACAAATATATCAAAAAACATATTGTAACTGGTCCCATGGATCATTCTTCATAGTTTTGAAATTTTAAAATTTCCTCCGACTTTTTTGGAATTTCACTTACTAGCATACTCTTAGCGTTTCCTGACTATTTTTTTCCCCTGACTTTCCAGAAAGTGTGAACTGTTAATAATGATATGAATATATATATATTATATATATATATAATTATATATATATAAATATAGTATATATATATATATATACTAATATATATTATATATATATATATGATATATATATTATATATTATGATATTACATATATATATATATATATATATATATATATTATAGATATAATTATATATTATATATATATATATATATATATTATATTATATATATATAATATTATATATATATTATTGTTGCGCAGGTCATGCGAAATGGCGTTAAATCTGTTAGCCTCTGCATCGCGCGAGGCCCAGGGCGATTGCCCACGTCGCCCTGCCCTAGCGGCCATGTGCAGTTCCGTTTGTGAATTTAAAGATGTGACTACTTTAAGGGTGTAAATATCATTAAGTTTTAACATAGACAAATTTTTTTAGAGTGGGGTTGTGTGTTCCCGGTAGTTACAGGGAGTTACAGGGCCCTGATATTGCACGAATTATTTTTTTTTGCATAACGATTAGAGGTTGTAGCAGGTATTCACTTACACAACCCCCATACTGAAAGACAGTAGAGTAGGTGAGGATAAGCAAGACTATAGTAAAGATTTTTTTAAATATATTTTGGAACAAAATTCCTTATCTTAAGGAATGCATAGTTAGCATAGGATAGTTTGCTAATGAGACTATTTATGTGTTCTTTGAAAGAAAGCTTGTCATTAAGGATAACACCTAATAACTTGGCAGACGAGAGCCGATTTATAGTTATGTCTTTTGCTCTTACATTTAGTTGAACAGGGTTCTTTTGATTTGCTATTACTAGGGAATTTGTTTTTTGTAGATTTAGCGAGAGTCTGTTTGCCTCTACCCATGTTATAATGTTTTATAATTAATAATAATAATAATAATAATATTAATCTTCCTTTCTTCATCCTCCCTTCACGTCCCCCACATATGGGGGTAGGGTGCGTAACATATAGAATAGTTAAGTAGAAGAGTATGACGTAACTTGAAAGGAAAGCCCTCCCTCCTCACCTCATACTCTTAAGTGTGAGTCCGTCGCAGCTACAAATCCACCATATGGCTTCGCAATACAGCAACGGTACCCCACTGTGGTATCTTGTTAGTGTGAGGGTTAATCCCCTGTGAGTCAGATCCACAGCCATGCCAACTCGCAAAACCCTATTATTATAAACCTATTCACTCCTCTCTCTCTCTCTCTCATAAACCTACTCACTCCTCTCTCTCTCATAAACCTATTCACTCACTCTCTCTCTCTCATAAACCTATTCACTCCTATTATGCCCTACTCTTCTAGTTTGAACAAAATTCACATTCCTTTTCTTTAGACACTCCTTTCCTGACTCAACCCACATTTCCCTAGGTCTCTCAGCTGGTTGATTCCCAACATACTCACCTCTGTACATCCCCTTAACCAACCGATTACCATCCATCTTTTCCACATTACCAAATCATCTTAGTATACTCTCATTCACACCTTTCTTCACATCATATGGCTCCTTAGCACGCGCATTCCTCATTTTAGCAACTCTTTTCAAATCTAATACACCCGAGATTATTCATCTGAACAGACTGAACCTTATAACATATTCTTATTCCACGCCATAGTTTCACTGATATACACTAACAGCGGTAACAACATACCATCATGCAGAACCGGAGCGCACTCAAAACTTAGTCCCTTTGCATACACCAAAGATTTATAATTGTACCAGTCACCTTCCTACCATTCACAACTTTCCTACTACACTCCGCATCATCCATTCCCTTTTCATCAAACATAAAACCTAAATATTTTTAAACTTGGATACTTGTTCCATATGCCTACCATCCAACATGATTTTACACTGTGGACTCTGCTGACCCAACACCATCAATTTATTTTTATCTACATTTACTTTCAAACTCCTCCTTTCACACACCATGCCAAACTTTCTAATTATTCGCCACATAAAAACAAATCATCAGCATACAATAAGCGAAGTACCCTCCACTCTCTTTCATTCTCTATCAATCTAATACCCTCCCTTGCCAACCCTATCTTTAATTCTTTCAACACCCTATCCATATAAAAATTAAATAGCCATGGAAAAAATACATCCCAGCCTCACTCAGCAATAAAAATTAAACCATTCATTCTCCACTCCATTTATTCTTACATATGCTTCACTATCAATAAACATACTTTTTGATTCCATTCGTAGCCTACCACCAACACCGTATATCTTTAACATCTGCCACAAAGCTTTCCTATTAATCCTGTCATACTATTGTTGCTTCCACAAAACCTAAATACAATTTATTCTTCTTCCCTCTCATTTGCTTCAACGTAAAAATTTGATCTACACATCCTCTACCACTTCTAAAGGCACTTTGTTGTTCAATAAACAGTCCCTCAGTCACTAGACGCACTCTTTCAACCAAAATACAATTTTCCCTACAACACTCAATTAACTAATTTCCCTTCTTACTTTTACCCTTATATAAGGGTACTATAACTACACCCTCCATTAACGCTTTCTTACACAGCTTCCATATCGGCAATAAAAATCTCAGTCTCCATTTTTGATAATTCCACCAGTAATTGTACCTATACTTGCGGATTTACCATTCTTCAACTTTCCCACTCGTGTCTATTACCTCATTCCCAAAAATACCTATTTCTTCCTACGATATCAAACTCACAATTCACTATCACCTCATTACTGCCAATGTTATGCAGATTTTCGGTGTTCCCTTCACACATCAATTTAATCAGCCACGAAACTCTATTCATTGAAAATTCTCCTTACCCACTTTCTTAACCTTTCATACTTCCTTCTAGAAGCTTCCTATTCCCTTGTAAGTCTCCATTCATTCTCCTTCCAAACTGTTTACCTCCTACGTATACAACCTTTAGTCTTGCATTTTTCCTCCCTATATATTTCGATACACCCTTCTTTAGTAACCTTATCATTGATTTTTTTGCACATTCAGTCACGCTTTTTTTCAATTTTAACTGCTTTCACCACCTCTTCATTACACCATTCACTAACGTTTTTACTTCCTAATTTAGCACACAAAGCTTCTCTTTCACCACTAACAAGCGCTTCCTTCATTTGCGTCCAAATTAGTTCAGTTTCTTCTTGTTCACATTCAACAAGATTTACTTGAAAATGCTCTCACGTTTTTCTCTTAATTCTCTTCACTTCCTTCCATCTCCATCTATGCTCCCACTAACTTAAATTTTAAATAAAACAACAATCTGACATTCCCATCCCACTCCCTGATTTAACACCCAACGCAAACTTAAACATTTCCTTCACCACATAAAATCAATCATATTTATCACAATTCCATCTCTACCTACGCAAACTTTGGTACACTTATGGATACTCTTGTGCTCTATTATAATACGAACACGCATACCTCTCTCCTCGGAGAAATCAATCACCTACCTACAATTCTCATTTTCTCCCGCAAACCACAAACGCACCTGTTATACCATTAGTTTTTGGATCACCTATCCAACAATTCAAATCGCCCAACACATCAATCTGATGCCCCTACTCATCCCATCCAAAACATCATTCAGATTGTCCCAGATCATTTTCCTCAGGATCACCCTCAGATGCACCATAGGCTACAATCACACACATCTTCCCAAACTTAAATTTAACCATTAGTAGTTTCAAACAAAATCCACAATAGCTCTGTATCACAAGCAGGGTTGTGGAGTCGGTTCAAAAATTTTCCGACTCCGACCTCTTCAAAATTACCGACTCCGACTCCACCCTTTTGAAAATTGCCGACTCCGACTCCGACTCCACTCTTTTGAAAATTACCGACTCCGACTCCACCCTCTTCAAAATCACCGACTCCGACTCCACAATTTCAAAATTGCCGACTCCGACTCCACTCTCTTCAAAACTACCGACTCCCACTCCGACTCCACAACCCTGGTCACAAGTCACTTATCAGAATCACAACTCCTCTCGAGTGCAGCAAATACACTTCACCCCACACCACTCGTCTTCACCGCTTCCTTTCATCGTTGTTTCAGCAACAGCAAGCAAATCAAATTTACCTTTAATAAATACATCCATCACCTCTCTTCCTCCATTTATTTCTCTAACATTCCATAGTTTCATCGAAAGATACAAGGTCACTAAAGACTGTCAAAACCAGGTCCGATACATGTATAAGCATTCCTAGCATAAAGATAAGTGGTAGTGGGTCATCAACCAAACTACCACCGACGAAAATCCGAGGCATTCATGAGCATTTCTATGGTACAAATAAGAAGTGGTAGTGGGACCCAAACCCTGCTACAATTGTCCATTTAATTGCCTCTTACGACACGCAGAAAGTACGGTGAGGAAATTCTTTAATAGTAATAATAATACTTTTTAAATATAGTAAGTATAATTACCGGGAATAAAAATAATAGCTTTTAAATTGATTTATTTAAAAATTCCTCCAATGTTGAGTTTTCAACATTTTATACTTTTATTACAATTTATACAAGGGAAATAAAAACATCAAAGTCTACAAACAATAACAGGAATAAAGCGTTTCTAAACAATTATAAATGAATAGACTTAAAAATCTCAATTATGCAATCCAACAAGGCCAATATTGCAAGCCTCGGACAGACTAAAAGGCAAAGCTATTGCAGCAATTGCAAAATAATAAAATATAAATAATAATAATAATAATAATAATAATAATGGTAAAAATCTCCTGAGTTTAAGTAAATGTGAAACCAGCTTCTTTGTAAGTATTGAAGATTTTTTCGATTGCATTTGCGTAAGCGGCAGTTCGCAAATCGATGCCGAGATTATACTTCATTGCGGTCCTCATAATGGCCTGAAAAACAAAAAAATAATTCATGATGATAAAAGTTGCATTTTTGCGTCCACAAAACCTAAATACAATTTCTTTAATACAATTAATACAATTTAATACAATTTCTAAATGCAATTTTCTTACTCATAGTCTGAAAACCACCATAAATTTTTGTGATTCTCAAGAGTATGCTAGGCTTGGCTAGTCTACCCCTCGTTTACAAACCTGAACTTTGACTCCAAGAATGCCCTTGTGATACAAAAATTGTGATTAGCAGCTTGTTTCATCAATCTTTAAACTATGACATCAGTCATAACTATGAGAAATTATTAATCCATAATTTTAGTAAGCGGCCATAAATGCAACTAAGGTTCCAACTACGGGTGCCGAGATAAATATTCAAATACATTCAGCTAGTATCTAATTACACGATTTGGTGCTTGCTTGGCAAATCAAGTTTCGCCCTTAATACAAAATACTATAATCTCTTAAGACTTTATCTTCCAAATAAACAATAGCAATGTACTTACTCAATCCGCAGCATCTAAAGAGAAAGGCTAGACATTTCAAACTCAAAACCGTATTATCTAATCTCCCTATCATACAAAATTTAATTAGGTCTTATTTTCCTATATAATCTTTCCTTGAATTTTAAAATGTCTTTGCTGTACATAACTAGCTGTCTCAGCTTTTAGTTATTCCCCTCATTCATTCCCTACTGTACTCAAACGATGCCTTTCTTCCAAATATTAACATCAAAAGCGCATCCATCATTTCGACAGCTAAAAAAACGCTTTGGGTTATATAGTTTGGGCTAATCTATAATTTTCCTTCTCCTTTCCTTTCTGTCGCTATTTCCAATTACAATTTCTTTCCTTAGAAAACTTTAATTAAAAAGTTCACGAAAATATGCTTTGCATAGTTGACTTGAAATATTTATATAAGATACGGAGACATCATTCGGTAACCTCCTTTATTGTTCCAAATATTTTAGGTTTGCAATCTAAAAAATATAACTTCTTGCCTGAAAATACCAAAGCATATTTTAATTAATTTTGGTCGTCTTTCATTTGTAAT
Organism: Trachelipus rathkii; assembly: GCA_015478945.1. Classification (NCBI taxonomy): domain Eukaryota; kingdom Metazoa; phylum Arthropoda; class Malacostraca; order Isopoda; family Trachelipodidae; genus Trachelipus; species Trachelipus rathkii. Next base: position 11,260 of record JABUQX010043226.1, read on the forward strand.
TTTATAAATAAAAATTAAAAACTTAAGGTTCAGTTGAAATTTTAATATTTAACCAAATATTTTACTCCATTATCGAAAATAAATATTTCCTAATAATTTACATAATATCTATCATTAACGGCTAAGTAATGTAATGTAGAATGAGCAATATAAAAGTTTGGCAAGAAGCTTTGTAATAAACTTACCCTCGCAGAACGTTCCATAGAATAATCTAAGCCAGAATGGACAATGTCCTTTTCGGATGCACCCTAAAATATGGAAATACAAATTAATGACAGGTCTGAAAGCAAATCAACTGAAGGAAAAAAATAATATTCTCAATACATACAAGGATAGTCCATAAGTCATTAGGGTATTTTAATATATAATAGCTTAGCTGTTATTAATTATATAATTATTTTTGTAGTAAAAATTGTTTTTGCAATTTATGAAAGGTAAGGCAAATATCTTCATTTTCACCTTCACAAAGACGGATTCTTTCTGCATGTTCATATGTTCATTACAGATATTGATACTTCTGTAAGCAGTGCAATAAATTCTTCAAGTGACTTTATAATTTTTCTTTACATTCATTCTTTTCTTTATGTAACTCCATAGAAAGAAGTGGGGAGATGTCTGACTAGAAAACATAACAGCCAATTGCAGATGCACACAAAAATTATCCCATAGCTAAAAATATGCCTTGGAAGCTCCAACGTCTCCAGCAGTGTGAAGAAGGGTTTTATTCTACTGAAACCTCATTTAGTATGAAATTATCCATCAACAGCAGACATTGCTTCTTAGTGATTATCAACGCATTAACATTTTCATCATTAAAGAAGGGTGTTACACGCACCTGACAGTGCACTTGAGGTATAGCAATTAATGTTGGTGAAAAAACTAAGGATACTCGTAAACCCATATTCTGCAGATCTGCTTCTTGTGAAGCAATGAGGTAAAAGTCTCATCCATATAATCAAGTGATGGAAAATGTTTCTCTTTTCTAATTAAATGTTGAAAGCAGATTGCAAAAATTTACAGGTTCCTGATAATTTATTGGAAAAATTTCAGCATAGGTAAATTTTATAAAAGAAGTAAATGTTTTAAAATGCACTGCAGTAATGTCAGAGAGGCACACAGATGGGGAGAAAGAATTCGGATCAACGTTCCTGGTCCTTATTCAATAATATTTCACCCACGCTGTTTTCTCAGACGGGATGATTTAAGTTCTCAAGGTCATGGGAAATCCCTGACTAAATCCCGTTGCTGAAAACGTTCAATTAATTGTTTTCAATGGAACATTTGCCATCAAAATTATTAAAATTTGTCTGATCTTAGAGATTTGCTGATGGGTTCTGATGTTCCCCAGATGTCATAAAACCAAAATAATAACACTTTATTTATATTTCAAATCACATGGTGACTAATGGAACACCCTGTAAATACAGCTTGTCGAGTTTTTGTAGGCTATCAACAAGGATTAAAGAAACCGTCTTTGAGGGCTATGTATTACTTTTATATAGCGATAAAGTGACGTAAAATAACTTTATAATTGAAGAAGTAAGAAATAGCCTTCTGCCCATCACTAACTAGTTTAACAAAGAGAAGAATAAAAAATAATAACAGCTTAAACTTTTTTTAACTTAAAAAAATCAGACCTATCAAACCTTAATATTACAAGAAAAATGATAAAAGAAAAATTCTTACAGAGATCCTAGCTTGAAAAGCTTCGGATGGAGTGATTGGAATCCTTCCTCCAACTCGCCCAAACCTCCTTTCTAGAGACTCTTGAACGGATTCTGTTAAAAATAAAAAATTTCATTTAGAAAACTCTTTAATAATAGAGAAGAACTCGATTCTTCCAACTGTCACAATATACTCAGGAAAAAAATCAGTTATTTTAAAGAAGAGTGTGATATCCTTAATTACAACTTGCAATAATGAATTAGTGTAACATTTAATAATACCTATTCAACGTTGAAAACTTTTCATTAATCATTCTACAAACTTTCAGAAATATTTATAAATAATAAAAATTAAATGATAAAAAAAAATCCTTCTTTCATTATCATTCAAAATATTAATCAGGTATAAGAAATTAGATTTCATTTAAACTCAACCTGAATAACTCCTTCATAATTCATCGTATCAAGTTATCTAACTCATTCGAGACATCGCAAGCCATTCAATAACTTTATAATCAAGTTCGCAGCTGTCTCTTCTCAAGTTTTATAGTTCTGTCTTTTTCCTTTTGATTTTTCTTCCATTCATTTTGTCATTGTTTCAAAAGAGAGTTAATTAAGTCCAGTACTTGTAACTTTCGAAAAATACCATCAACCATGTCAATAACTCAATAAATTTAAATGAGATCCGAAACTCAGTGCTTCTCTTAAAAGATGCTGTTAATAAATCCCGCCCGGTCTCAAATTTTCCATACCATACTCTTCCAAATAATACATGGTAAATAAATAGAAAAATATATTAAATACTGGACTATATTTGTTAACACTGAAAACCAATATGATATAAATTTTCTGGTTCAAAACTCCGCGTAGCAGTCTGAGTTTTATCTTCCTGGGGACAAGAATTAAAACTCAGCTGCGAACACGTAGATGGCGACAGCTTTGAGATAGCCGGCCTTAAAGTTCGATTTCCTGTAGTCCCGCGTGTTACCCTCTGAGAAAGGGGATAAAGTACGTTAAAAGGAAGTTTTTTTTTCTCAACCTATAAACGATTTTGTTCTTACCTAACAAGTGGTAATTCGATTCCCGCTCATACTTGAAAGTTAATCGTCCGTAGGAGACGTGATTTAGATTCTTAAGCCACTCGAAATATGAAACGGTTACACCACCAGCATTAATATAGAGATCTGGAATAACGAGAATGTTTCTCTCCTGAAGAATCTGATCTGCTGCAGGAGTAATTGGTCCATTGGCAGCCTCTGCAATGATCTGCAGAGTAAAAATAGATTCAATGAAAACTTAAATTATGTACGTTATTCTGTATGTATGTATTGAAAAAAAAATATAATAGAGCTGATAGGCCTATATGTTACGATTTTCTCTCATAGAGAGCAGTACTCAATCATTTTAAACCTACAATATGTTTTTTAAAAAAAAAATCGGTGTAATTATGTTCATTAACTTCACAAAAAAATGGAACGAAACCTTTGTTATTAATGAAATATTTACAACATAAACTACAAAGAAGTACCCTAATATCATGGTATAAACATAGAATAAATAAATATTTACATTTGCTTTTAATTTATGGTGCTTATTCTTAGTGATACTTTTTCATGGCAGCTGGGATCAAATTTCACATCTTTCGTACACAAATTTCCCCTTCCTATTTTGCAATTTGGGAATCCATGGACGGTTCCCTTCTCAATTTCTCCAAGTTTCAAAGTTCTGTACCAAACAAACAAAACAAACTGTATTATTAAGACAATAGAAACTACAAATTAAATATGCTGGGGTGTGTGTTAATTGTTGTTTAAAAAAGAAAATAGAGAACCACTATTTTTCCTTTTTTTGTGACTAATATAGTCCACTTTCAATGAACACTATGTTTGCCTCTTCTCCGATTTTACACACTTTTTAGGTCAATTATAATCTAGGGAAGCTACCTAAGATCCAGACGAGGATCGTACCCTGACCCTTTCCCTCACGACAATCGCTCAACCCTTGTGACACTGTAAAACCATCCCAATATATCCAATACTACTAATTTTTCATATTCATTTACAGGATAATATGCACTACAAAACAATACATTTCATTCATCTATATCAATTACAGGAAATGTGTACAAGGAGAGCGGTACTTTCTGGGATAATCTGAATGATGTTTTGGACGGGGTGAGTAGGGGCTTCAAATTGATTGTGTTGGGCGACTTGAATTGGATAGGTGATCGAAAAAGGAATGGCATAAAAGGGGCCTTTGGTATTGCAAGGGAAAATGAGAATGATAGGAAGGTGATTGATTTCTGTGAGGAGAGAGACGTTTGTAAATATTACATTCTTCGAGTATAAAAACATTCATAAGTATACGAGAATTGGTGTAGGCAGAGATGGTATAGAAGCGAAAAGTATGATTGATTTTGTGTTCGCGAAGAGAAATGAGATTTTCAAATATGTAATGGATGTTAAATCAGTGAGGTGGTTGGGATGTGAATATCAAATCATTGTTGTTTTTGTAAAATTGTTAGTGTTTCCTTTTCTTTCCATCTATCTGCAGGTAAATGGAAAGAAAAGGAAAAAGGAAGGAAGTAGAGAGAATTAAGAGTGAGAAGTTAACTGAACAGGGCTATAAGGAAAAGTATGTGAGAGCACTTGCAAATAAATCAGCTGAATGTGAACAAGATGAAACTGAGCAAATCTGGAAGCAAATGAAGATAGCGTTTGTATGTTAGTGGAAGAGAAGTTCGAGTGTGCTAAAGTAGGAAGTAAGAATGTCAATAGTGAGTGGTGAAATGAAGAGGTGATTCAACCTGTTAAAAATGAGAAAAGAGGAGTAGGTGAATGTGCTAAATAAAACAGAAGGATGAGGTTTCGAAAGAAGATTTACCGAAACATATAAGGAAAAAAGGAAAGAGAATTGAACAGTGTGTGAATTAGGATGAATGGAGATTTACCAGGGAATTGGATGCTGTTCTCAAGAAAAGCATCTGAAGGATAAGAAAGAAAGGGGTAATGGAATCTCCAGAAATAATGAAAAGATTGTACTTTCGTAACTGATGAAATGTACGTGAGGAAAGTGTGGAAGGAACACTTCGAAAATCTGGATAATATTGGCAGTAATAAAAAGGTAATAGTGAATGTGTGGGTTTATGTGTGTGAAAGATAGAAAGAAGAAAATAAGTAATTAGTAGGGAGATGAGTGAGAAAGTTGAAGAATAATAAATCAGCAGAATAAATGAAATTACTGGTGAAATGATCAAGGATAGAGGCGAGATTGTGATGGACTGATTATGAAAGTTGTGTAACAGAGTTTGTGGATGGTATAGTTCCGAAGGACTGGATGAGAGCCGTGGTAGTACCCCTATAAAAGGAAGGAGATAAGGGGAAGAAACTACGGGAAGGATAGTTTATGGGTTATAGAAGGTATTTGCTGGTATTTTGGTTGAAAGAGTGTGTCGAGTGATTGAGGGGGCTGATTGTTGAAGACCAAGGAGCATTTAGAAAATGTAGAGAATGTGTAGATCAAATTTATACATTGAAGCAAAAGAGTGAAAAAATGAGAGAGAAGCAGCATACGATGCATTTGTTTTATGGATATGCAACAGGGATATGACAGAATTAATAGTGAAGCTCTGTGGCAGGTGTTAATAATATATGGTGTTGGTGGTAGGCTTAACAGGTATAAAATCAATAAAATATGTGAGCATTACACGACGGGAAAAAAATCCCCTCCTACAGATGAAATTGCTAGTCGTTTTAAAATTTTATTTTAAATTGGTAATTTCAACTATCTTCGTGATCACAGAATTCCTCTTTATTAAAAAACTTAACTCACACATAAATGTGAAATTTAATGAAATGAATGAGCGCTTGAATGTTTAAATGTTTTGCAGGTACACATATGTATTCCTGATAATATTTGTATTTGCAAAACAATGTAATCTTTTTAAATTTTAAAATTATTTTTTGAACTTCCCAATTAATGTTAAAATTTTCTTACACTTTTATATTTTGACATAACTGATGAAATTGATGCGAGGGGAGTGCGGAGGGAACACTTCGAAAATCTGCATAACATTGGCAGTAATGAAGAGGGACCTGGTGCATGCGTGCGTGGTGTGATGGTGCAGAAAGAAATATAGGTAGTTTTGGGGATGAGGGGTCATAGTTAGGAGGAGTTCATGGTAGAGTGAGAAAGTTGAAGAATGGTAAATCTGCAGGTATAGATGAAATTACTGGTGAAATGATCAAGAGACAAGAACGGAGGCGAGATGGAGATTAATTGGATTTGGAAGTTGTGTAACAAAGCGTTTATGGAGGGTATAGTTCCGAGGAATTGGAGGGGAGCAGTAATAGTACCCTTATATAAGGGTAAAGGGGATAAGGGTAACTGTAGGAATTAGTTTATAGTGTGTTGAAGATATATGGTGGTATTTTGGACGAAAGAGTGCGTCGAGTGACTGAAGGACTGACTGGTGAAGAACATGGTGCGTTTAGAAGTGGTAGAGGATGTGTGGATCAAATCTTTAAAAGCAGGTGAATCCGAGAAGTTGTAAGACATTCTGGCGTCAGGCGGTACGGAACGCAACAAAAGGGAAGTGTTTATTGCGGATAACGGTCTGGGCGGTACAATCAATGAACAGATAGTGAATGGAAAGGGGAGTAACGAGGAGACATAACTGACTAGTGGGCGGAGGGACCCTCGACATGTAGTGGCAGCGTGTGAGGGCTGAATGGCCAATACGCAAAAGAGCCTTCACCACCTCCCGGTGACAGCTGCGACTGTACGAAGAAGGCCAGTCCCCAATGGTTGACTTGATGGTACGGAGCTTTGCACCCCTAGAGTCCGTCTCCCAACCCTCCTGCCAACACAACTTGAGTTCCTGACGGACATGAAGAAGGAAGTCAGTTGGGGGAATGTGGTTCTGATGTAAAACTGACGGAAGGTATATGGAGCGGGACTGCCGAGCGACAAATGCCCCTCCAGCCAGACGATCGGCGGCCTCGTTCCCTGGGATACCAACGTGAGATGGAATCCAGCAAAACGTGACCCTCTTTCTTTGGGAGTGGAGAAGTTGCAGAAAACACTAAACAAGAAGAGCTAAAGGGTTTTTGGTCGGTACCACCAACAGTGCCTGAAGTGCACTGCAGGAATCGGAATAAATCACGAAGGAGTCTGTATTAGGAATGGTCAAGATACGTGAAATTGCTAAGAGAATAGCAATAAGCTCAGCAGTAAGGACTGAGGCATGGAAGGGGAGCGTGTGAGTGACAGTGCAACAGGAAAAACCGAAGAGCACCCACACCACCCTCCGATTTGGAACCATCAGTGAAAACAAGCACAGAGGGTATATGGACAGTATTGTGAGAATAAAAAAACAGCCATTCAGTAAGTAGAGATGGATGATGTGCTTTGTAAAACTTGACAACTTGAAGCACTTCGTGGCAGAAAGTCGCCAGAGAGCATCCTCGCCATTGTATGTATAGGAAAGGACATTCCGCAGAGGGATGTTCAAACAGTTGAAAATGTTGGATACAGTAATAGCAATAGGCCAATAATGGGGCTGTTGAGACACCTCGTTGATGAGCATGGGTAAAGCTGAAGGCGATGGAGTTTGGAGATGGATGGAAGTGGTGCACATGAGGTATTCCCTGTGAAGGCAAGGGCTAACCTTGAGTGAGGAACGAAAGGCACAGTGACTATTCGAAGACCCTCGTTCTGGATAGGGTCAAGGAGTCGAATGTAAGTAGGTAACGTTTGTCCGTATACTACACAGCCATTGGATCGAACTAAGGCAATAAATAAACGGACAAGGGTTTTCCTATCAGCACCCCACGTCATATGGAAAGGATGAATGATAGTCGGTTGGTTAAGCGGATGTATAGTGGTGAATGTGCTGGAAATCAACCGGTAGGGAGACAGAAGAAAAAGTGGATTGAGTCAGTAAAGGAATGCCTGAAGGAGAGGAATGGTGAATTTTCAGGCGGAAGCGAAGGTACAAAAGGACGTGAATGGTGGTCGTAGGTTTTGGTGAAGGGGTATGGATGGCATTGCCCACGGAATGAACCGCACATTGATGAGATGCCATAGTGAGGGTACGTCGCGGTTCGTCGTGAAGGCGTAGTGCATTTGTCTGACTGCGACGATTCTCACTATAGGTATAAAGGGACGGTGGCTTTTCGACTGTTGTCATGTTCTTCTACTACTTTTCTGTTTCAGGTGTATGGAACGCACCTTACCCCCAGTTGCTATGGTGATGATGATGAATATTATATATATATATATAATAGTATATTATATATATATATATATAGTATATATATAGTATATTATATATATATATCATACGTTATTATATATATATATAATATATTATATATATATAATATTATATATACGGTATATAATATATGAATAATTAATAATATATATATATATATATATATATATTATTATATATATATTTTATATGAAACAGATGATGATGATGATGATTTTATATATATTATATATTATATATATATATATATATAAAAAAATCACATATATATATGATTAAGATTATTTATTATATAATATATAAATTATATTATATATATATATATATATATATATATCAAACGAATCACATGTGCATTCAGAAATTAATAAATTAATAGTAAACCGACCTTAGGATCAATTCCGTTTGAATTATAAATTTCGCCATCGTATTCTTTAATACCAATGCAAGTGGCGCCTGCGCGGTGAAGGTAACGCATCGTGTGCAAACCAACATTACCAAAGCCTTGAACAATGAATGTCTTTCCTCCCCAACCAGGTGTGATGCCAATCATCGACATATAAGATGCTTCATTAATGAAATTCTCCAGTCCGTGGAAAACGCCGCGACCAGTAGCGGATGTCCTTCCGTGAATACCTCCCTGGTTAATTGGCTTTCCCGTCACACAGGCGTGAGCGTTGATGTCATTGTGTCCTTGAGTGAGTCAGAAATATCTTTGCATTAGTTTATAATCCTATTAGCATTTGATAAATATATTCACATCATCTCATTTATGGAGGTATTTCATCCAGTGCTAAAACGTTTGCAAATATTTCAATGAAAACTCTTCTACATTAGTAGTAAGCGACTAATTGGGTTATTACAAACTCTACAAAGCAAAGAATAATAACTATTTTGTACAAAACTACTAAAATACTTTCAAACAGGGATGGCAATTTTGGTGATTTTTTTGATTTTTTTTAAAAAAATTCAAAAAATCACCAAAATTGCCATCCCTGCTTTCAATATTTTATTTTTTGATTCGTAATGACGTCACTGCAGAACACATATTAATTTGCAAGCTTACAAATTAAATATCGCGTGACGTTACGAATCTGAAAAAATAAAAAAAATAAAAAAAATCAAAAAAATCACAAATTGATTTTTTTTAAAAAAATCAAAAAAATCACCAAAATTGCCATCCCTGCTTTCAAATCTAATCTAATAATACCGGTTGCAAATATTAAACATGCAAGCAGAACAAAGAGAAAGTCCATTTCAACCTAGTTAATTTTCGTTAAAACATCGACGTTATGAACTTATTTTAAAGATCATATAAAAGATTTATTACAACAATTAATATGCTAAAACGGAAAAGAAGAAAGAAGTAACAGCGGAAATAAAAAAAAATGACTATAAAAATATTACAACAAAAAAGTTAACCATAGAACCTTCTTAATAATGTGCAAGTCATAAATCTAACTTTTTAACAACCTTATTGATATTATTAGCCATATATCTTTAAAGTAAACATTCAATAAGCGAACAAGATAATTCTGTTGAATTCTTCTTACTATGCATCAGTTTCAACATTAAGCATTATTTAATACAGTAGTTAATACCGATGTCACATTGGTTGCCTGCCATTTTGTAACAAATAAGGTAGCAAAACAATAAATAGTTAAATCTCAAAGTATAAAAGTGAGTAGTAGGAACTGAAAGCAATGATCAGCAAATTACAAGAGCTTGCATTTTCTATAAAAATATTTGAATAAAAGAAAATCTGAAAATAAAGAAGTACGACTCTACCAAATAATTTATTTTCGTATTGGATCGCGGGGGATAATAAACTTATCGAATAATGGAAAAAACTATTTGCATGATATTGACTGGATAATAAACTTATATGTACATTAATAGATTTTCCTATACATCTAACAATTAAATATTTCAAATTTAGTGAAATATTAGGCTAAAGATGAAAATTTTAAGAATAAACATAGGAATCAATGAAAATATTATCTAACTATATAGTAAAAGAACTTGAACATTTTATAACATAAAAGAGAGTACATTTTATCTTTTTAATCGTAATCAATAATAGATAATGAATTTACAAATGACGCGTTAGAATTTTCCAAACTATTTTAATAAATATGCTTATTTTGTATGGTTTCACAACCTAGTTTTGTTCAAATGTCAAGTTAAAGACAAAATGTGCAAGGACTACTCACATTTTTTTAATAAGTGGAACTTCAACATGCTTAAATTTAATATATGAAAGATGAACATATTCAAAACTTGCAAAAGATACTTTCATCGAAATTTTTTTCAATAACATTAAATACATTTAATCATGACTAAAATTTTAGTTTACAAAGGAAAGACTTAGTTAGAATTTAATTATTACGTCGAACAATACCAGATAATTGCAGCGATGGAATTGCCTATCTGGTTAATTTCTAATTAAAAGTTATGAGAATTTAAGTTACAGTCCTTCTTTACCATACTACCTATTACATAGAAAACTATATTTAATAACTATTCAATAAATAATAATCTACCTATGCTTGCCTATACAACTGATGTATAAAATAAAAAAAGGACATACCAACAGTATTGGAAAAGGTATCTGCTATCCATGACATCTCACGTTCACCTGTCCCCATATCAGGGGCTGGCACATCAACACCAGGGCCTGAAATGGCACCCAACACCTTTTTTTAAAACAAAAATCAACAGCTTTTACACACTACCATAATGCGCGGGTGTCGGTCACCGATATATATATATTATATATAATATATATATATATATATATTGTTTATATATAGTATATATATTATATATATATATATATTATGATATGTATAATATATATATATATATATATATATATATATATATATTTGTTTAAGAAAGAGTGTGTGTGCATGTGAGTGAAGAAGAGGACGGGATAAGATGTCCGTCCAGGAAAAAAACAAGTCTCGAATATTACTTTGTTCCTTGTTTTATCACGTGACACTTTTAATCGTATTCTAAACATAAAAACTGATGACGACAATTCAATAATGGAAGGAGGAACCAGAAACTTTAATTCACACACTTCAAAAAAGCAAACCACCAACCAACTTTTAAGTTTTTCACTAATATAATTTTCAAAAAGCTAAAAAATTTTTCCTTACATTAAGAAAATATTGATCTACGATACGATAGAGATGAATATTTATTTACCAACAACAACTCCAAATATTAAAAAAAAAAAAAAAAAAAAAATTTCCCAAATGCCTACATTTTTTTTTTCAAAGAAACATGCGTAAC
>JABUQX010043227.1:0-14080 GCA_015478945.1 Trachelipus rathkii
GGAATTCGCCTCTCATGCAAGAGGCTCCATCATATCCTTTGCCTCTTAAATTTTCGAGTTTTTAAACCAAGATAGCCGAGTCTCTCCAAATTTACATTTTCCAATCCTAGTTCCCTGAGAATAGGTCATAAACCGAAACATAATGATAACAAAATCCTGCTCTTAAAGGTAAATAGGAGCATCACACCTCACTCACCAAACAATCGCTGTATATCTACATCAAAGTGAACGAACTGTTCTGTTGCGGAAAAAAATCCGTTGTTTCATCAGCCTAATACTGAAAAGAAATTTGTTTTTGTGTAACTTCTTCGCCACTAATTTTTCTTTGTATACGATGACTTCAAGTGACTATGATTTCATGTTCTGTGTATTCATCGGAGCACCGTATCATTGATATCAAACGCTGGTCACCTCCAATTTGCTCCTGAAAACATCTAAGAAGGCTTCTAAAATGTCCGTCATTTTCAGCTGGAGTGATAATTCATTACGTCCAGAGTCACTTGAGCCCCTAAATAGCACAGACCTTCTGCTGCACCTGAAACGTTATAGTTTCAATTATTGGTACAAGTTTTTCTCGATTTTCCTTCACATTTTTCTTATTTTTGAGTGTGTCCAGTTGTTGTCTATGCTTTCGATTTATTTCTGATTTCTGAAGTGCTTCAATATTATCTTATATATAGTATACTATATATATATATAATATATTTTTAGTGATATATATAATTTTATATTAATATATAGTTTTATATATATTTATATAATATATATTATATATATTTGAAATTATATAATTATATTATACTATTATATATATATATATATATACTGCAAGACATTACGGTCATGGTTACAATGATTCTTTTCTTGTAATGGTTTCAATAAATGATTTCTTGTTATGATTACCTGAACTCTTTCCTAGTTATGGTTTTTAGAATGTATTTCTTGTCATGGTTACCAGAACACTTTTTTGTCATGGTTTCCATAACTGATTTCTAATCATGATTACAAGAACATTTTTATTGTCATAGTTTCCATAACTCATTTTAAAACATGGTTACCAGAACTCCTTTTGAGTTATGGTTGCCTGTTCAGATGCCATAGTCACAGGGTTGCGTGATTTTTCTTTTAGTAGCCATTTAAGCCATTATTCATAATGTTTGTCATATTGTAGAGTTGTTTTGTGGTTTGTTGTTTATATTACGGGCTATGTTTAGGCTGTGTGTTAGTGTTTGGGATGGGTATATATGTTTGTGTTGTTTTTTTCTAAAGCCACACAGACAATCTATGGTTTCGCCGTAATAGTGACTATTGCGAGTGTTGCAAGGGAATTTTATATAAACCAAGGAGATTATTTCGGATTTTGGATTTAGGGGGTTTAAGAAACTTTCTTAAATTAAAATATGTTAGATGGGAAATGAGTCGTATGTGTTGGGTAAAAATGTGTTTTTATGTTGGTGTATGATTAATTTGAGGTGTGGGAGCATGTTTTTGTTGTGCTTGTTTGTCTTGTTGTTGTGTTTTAATTAGTGGTATTTTTTTCTTACTTTTTTATAGGTTTTGTTTATAATGTTAATCAGGATATTTTTTAGTCTTTAAAAAGGTGTTTTTTTATCAATTGTGTTTCTGTATGTAGGAATGCAGGGGAGCAGCATTTTAAAAAGCACAAAAGGTATAGGATGAAAGGGTATGTATTTTTGTGTGTGTGGTGTGCAGCGAATATCGCAGTGTATGGTAGAAGGATTGATAGTGGGTTTTTCTTGTGAAACAGGTGAAAGAGGGTTTAGTTATGTAACCATGGTCTGAAATTATGAGAAAATGTCTAGATAAGGAATAGTGTTGTGGTTGGCAGGTTTCTCGATGGTGAATTGTATGTATTGTACCCTTTCATCCTTATGACCTTCGTGCTAACAAATATTTTAATTAAGAAAGTTCTTAAACCCTCCGTAAATCAAAGAGACAAATTCATTTCTTCTAATTCGTTTAAAATAATAATATCCCTGCAATCATTCTTGCAAGTAGCACTATTACGTGCGAAACCATCAGACTGTTACACGCAGAAATAAAAAACAATTCACAAACATGACCCGAAAACATCCCGAAACTCAGCCCTAACATATCACCGATTGACCCAACAACCCACCATAATACTACTCTACTATCATGAACAAACATTAGGAAATATTCCAAGATGCTACAAAACGAAAAATCACGGAAGCCTTTTTGCCTTTACAATTCCCCAATTATAACACGCTCGCCCTGGAGAGTGCGGATTGACCTCAATTCAAAGATGATGGTCGTCGCAAACGTATCACCATTTCTACACAAATCCTGCTGTTTTTTTTTTCTGAGACCAACCAATCCGACTGCTTCTCTGTCTCTCGCGATGACGTCACAAGCAGAGTCACTCCCAAGGGGTCACCAAAAAGTCCTTAACGACGCTGTCTGGACGCTTTGTCTAACTTTTAATCTTCAAGAGCAAAATTAAGTTCTAGTTGGTGTTAGCCAATCTCTCAGGAATTGTCTCACAAGACAACTCAGGGTTCCACCTTTGCAAGAATAAATATAAATATACGATAATGCTTTATATTCCCCCTACATTTACTAGTATAATATAGTATATATATATATATATAAGTACTTATATAATATATATTATTTATATTACTATTTATATTATAATATATATATAAGTAGTATATATATATATAAATATATATATATATATAGTATATATATATAATATATATATATATATATATATATATTATATATATAGTATAAAAACTACTACTAATATAATTAATAATATATAGTAATATAATATAATATATATATATATAGATATATATAGATATAGTATATATTATATATACTATGAAAATTTGTATGTATGCAAGCAAGTTTTTAATAATAACTCAATGTAATTTACTATTTAATTAAAATTTGTTATCCCTTTGGCAGGATAGAAAAATGTTTTAAATATAGGTAAGTTTATTCTTATAACAATTGCAGTTTTCTATATATAAAATAGAAGAAAACTATATATTAATAGGAGTACAAAGTAATAGTTATGCAAGAATAAAAAAGGATTTAATTTAAATTGGTTTGGTTATAAACTAGTTGGACATGAAATTCGCAGTGAAATTATTTAGTAATGTGGGTAATAGTCTGTAAATAATTATATACTACATGATATGAACATAAGGACAGTACAAAATAACTGGTTACATCCGAAGATCAAAACATATGTACAAATATTTATTGCTAAACAGAAATATTTTCGAATATGTTTTAAAACAGGTGCATCATTCTGGATTTTTGCTAAGATTCGATGTTGGACCATTGACTTACGCCGTTTGAAGGACCTAATGTTCTGTTTTTGAATAAAGTTATTGATAATATTATATATATATATATATATATATATATATATTAATAATTACTATATATATTATATTATATATATATATATATATTATATATATATATTATTTATATTTTATATAATATTATATATATAATTATATTAGTATTTATACTATATATATATAATATATATAGGTCAGCCACCCGAAAGCAACATGCATTAACAAAAAACACTAAATAACAGCACAGGAAAATAAATAAAACTTTTATTAAATCAAGGGAGACATTTTTATCCATGAAATAAATACAAGTAAAATATGCTTTTGAAAAAATGTTTAAAATTGTTTAATATGTTAAAAATATCATAAATATCATGAAATTTTTTTTTGGAAGAACGAAGATATGCTACATCGCTAGAAGTGAAATCGTCAAAGATGCCAAATGTCGATTTCTTTTTAACTAAAAGAGTATCCCAAGGGTAAATTACCAAAGATGGAATCAGAGTCGGGGGTTTCTCGGCCTATCCAGGACGACGTGGTTCGTGTCCCCTCTCGTTCGCTGCCGAACCTCCTAAAAGGAAATAAAAAGAAAAATAACATATAATTAAAAAGAGTTTGGACATATCTTGATCTTCGAAACTACTCCATGAATGAAGGTTGATGGAGAGCGTACGCTTCAAGGTTGATGAGTACTTACGCTGCCAGAGACCTAAGATGATACTAATATTTAAGGTTTTATTAAATGTCAAATAATTTTTTTTTTAAAGTTTCATCGATGCAAAATTGCTTGCTGAAATCATAAATGTTATTTATTTGTTTGCCTGCAGCCTGTTATAGTTTTTTTTAGTTACATGCATGGTGCTTTCGGGAGGCTGGCCATCTATAGTATTTTTTTTCAATTTATTTTTTATTTTTTTATTATAAAAGGTTTCCACACCCTCACGGCATGCCTCTATTGCAAGGAGGGAACTTCTGTAAGGTAATTTCTACCTAGGTATCCGATAACAATGGATTTCGAACCCGCGCTGTTGCCATGCGACTCCGTCGCTGTACCGTTTGAGCCAACGTTAAGCGGCAAATACTATATATATATATTATAGTATATATATATAATATATATATATAATATGATATATATAATATATTATAATATATATGATATATATATATATATATTTACTATATATATATATATATAATATATAATATATTTCATATATTATATTAAATATATATAGTATATATATATATATATATAAATATATATATATATATATATTATATATATATATAGATATTATATATATAATATATATATATATATATTATATGCAAGGAGTCAAAGCCCAAGGTCATCTTTGTCAAATCAAAATGTGGTGAAACCTGGAAAGTTGCAATTTTAAGTAAAGAAGTTCTAAGTTTTACGAAATCAAAAAAAAAAGAGAAACTTCTTTGATTTTTTTAAATATTACATTTACTTCATATTCCAGAAAGTTACTGTAAACTTTAAGCTCCAGAATGTTACTGTAGTCTCTAAACTTTATATTTCACTTTTAAATGACAATAAATCTATCTCCCGTTACCGAAAACATTATTTTTTCGTAAAAAAAAAGGACAAAATATCATCGATTCTTTTTATTTTCTCATTTTTTTCAAACAATATTAAGAATATGTTTTCTGAATTTTTTTTTCTCATTTACATTTTCTCGAGAATACTCTGCTGTTCTGCCTGCTTTATCAAGGTAAAGTCATTGTTCATCATTTTGCCTCGTGCTCCTCTTTTGGTGATTTCAGTGTTATTTCACTTTCTTTTCTATGTTTACGGGTATCACATTTGCAATGGCTCATTCAGAAGAGATAATTGAAATATGTTATTAATTTCATGCGTAAACGACAGCCAATAAAAACTATTAGAGTTTTTCGAGACTTAAAAACTTTGTAAATTATTTATGGAAATGTAAAATTTCAAAAGTACTGTAATAATTATTATGAATTATTATTATTAATATTATTATTACTTATTACTTATTATATTATTATTATCTATTATTCCATTTATTATTCCATATATTATTAATTTTTAATGTTATGCAAGTTATGTCAATTTGTAAAGTGTACTATAGATTTATATTAATATTTGTATATAGTGTGGAAACACATAATGTTATTTCCTTCTAAAATTGTCTTTCATATTCGCTTTATAGAAGGGAAATTTGAGATTTCTCCGCGAAGCGTAGAGCAGTTTACTAGGTTGTGCTATATTAGAAAAATCACATTTTCGTTTTCTTAGCTGAAGTGTAATATATTTTGCCCTCTACTAAAATAATTAATAAGTGGGGTATACATCATTTTATTCATTATTTTATATTCTGATTGGATGGCTAAAGCCGTAAAACTCATGACTGGAGATTATATGAAATAATATCCCTTGTCACTCTTGAACCAAAAATGTTGTACTCACAACATTCAAAAATAAAAGTGCTTACTGTTGGTACGCGCTTGTCGCCTTGTCTGATCGTTGTTATTATTTATTTTAGTGTGCATAGTCTTGTAATTGTGGAAGTGTTTTATTTTGTATTTTATTAATAATTAATTGTGTTAATATTTTTAAATGCAAAAAGGTGTTGTAATTTATCAATGTGGAAATCTTGGACATTCTGTTTTCTGTAAGCAATAATGTTTTGAGTTATGTGTATTTAATTGTTAATTTTGTTATATTCGTGTAAAAATAATTTGCTTACCGTTATAAGCAGTTCGTCTGTTGTTCACAATTGCCAAATGCATAATATCTGCTGGTAATGTTGCCATAGGGCTGCTAAGCAGGGTCAAGAGTATTTTATATTGATGTTGATTATTTTTGTAACGCTAACGTGCCGTATTAAAAATAATCTCTTGTATTTAGTAAAAACCTAAAGTGTTTTGACAATTAAAGTTGCAATATTTTTGAAGTAAATGATTCGTTAAAATCATATTTTATTTATTGGAAATTAAGATTGTTTAAATTTACTAACCGGCAACTCTTTTGCTTTGAGACATCAGCTGATTCTATCCAGCACTGTTAATTGCATTCAATTTGTTCACACTGAAAAAGCCGATCATAACTCTAATAGTTTGTCTAAAATCTCTTGAATTTTCATAGTTAATACTTTAAATCATATTGGCTAAGTCACAAGTTTTTGTTGCTATGATATTATTTCTTGATATACTTTATCCTTTCATATATATATTGGTTATCATATATTTGTATTCATGATATTATATAATTAATATATGATTTATATTTATATATATATATATAATATATATAATATATATATATATATATATATTATATATATTATAATAATTATATTATATATATATATATATATAAAGTTATATAATATAGTTAGTAGTATATATATATAATATATATATATATATATATATATAAATGTATGCGCATTTATATTTTTAAAAGATTTGTTTAAGTACTTATGTGATATCTTCAATACTTTTTATTTTTTTCTCTTGAGCATAAATTTATTTAATATTTAAATATTATTTATATATATATATATACTTGCCGTTTCACTTACATCTCATAGCTTGGTTTGTAGAAACGTTACGATAATATTAAACTGATATCTGGTATTTTTATATATATTCTATTGTATTTTATATATAATATACATGTAGTTGTGTTTAAAATATATATATATATATATAATAAATATATATATTTACTATATATACCTATACTATATATATAATAATTTTTTATATTATAATATATTATATAAATGATATATATCGATATATATATTCTAACTTTAATTATAATAATTATATGTTATATATATTTAAATATTATATTATTATATATATTTATGTGTTTTGTAGTTTGTTCTAATTCTAAAACTGAATTGGTTTTATAGTTGCGTAGAGTTGAGTGCGGTATAATTGTATAGCAGAATTTATTCTACAAGATATCTGCCGCTAATAATATATCATGCGGGAAAAGTTATAAACCCCTAATTGAAAGAATTCAGTACATCCTTCATTTTTTTTTTTTTAAATTTTTAAAGAATACTTCTAAAAATTTTCTCGGTGGTTACATTAACATTGCCATTGCTGTTTCTCTTTCAATTTATTTTAAGTATTCAAAATTACGTAAGTTATGATTATAATTTTTAAGTCTATAATGAGGACTTTTGAAGTTGGTTTATATCATGATTGTTGATAGAGATTATTTAGAATTCACAGATATCGAGTTTTAAGTGTATTCTCCTATTGGAATATGAAAAGTTACTATCTTGAATTTGTTTCACATAAAAATTAAAGACTCGGTCAAAACCTCCTATGACTTAAGTGTTTTTGTATGTTGTTGACACTTAGTTGAATTAGGAGTCTTCAAAGAAGGCAAGCATAGTGTAGCGGGCGTTTGAAAAGTTTATAGTATAATTTTTTTTTCTGCAACATTGCACAGGCCGGTTGTATAACTCCAAGCGTGTATCTATTAGGAAGAATTATTGGATGACCTGTCAACTCGATTATATAGCAGTTTTAGAGATATAAATTAGAAGTACTGTTTAGTATTATGATTGTGAATTATTTCACTAAGAGTTTTCTTAGCCTGGCGCCAATGCGTGTTTTAATTCTAATAATTGATTGCTTTATATCAAACGCGTATTAAGATGGTATATATATTTTTATGGTATATATATATATTTAGTAATTCATATGAATATTCTATTATTTCTCTTAATTTTAATACACAAATACTATAGTAATATTTTAAATTATTTTAATATATATATTTTTAATTTTTTATTTATTATTTTTATTATTATATTAATTATTTATTAAATATTAATAATATTACTTTAAAGATAATGATATTGATTTATTATTAAACCCCTATATATGATATATATATCATAAATATTAACTACTATTATACTATATATGATACAGGTGTGGAGCATTTTGTTTTCATTATATAATATTTTTGCGAAAGAATTCAGTATGATATTCCTTCATAAAATATAAGATAATGCCCGTCAATGAAATATTTTAAACCCGGGAAAAAAACGCTCGGTTTCACGAGGATACAACGGATGACCCGTGAAAACTATTTAATTTAACATTTTTTTTTTTTTTTTTTTTTTTTTTATAGTTTACAACCACCACTCAACGGCGCGACCCCCTTTTTCAAGGAGGCTGCGCGAAAAATTAAAACATAGGAAAGAAAACCCACCCAATCCCACGTCTAAGGCAAATCTCCCAGGAGAGCGCAGACGTGGAACGTGTGTGTTATAGAGAGAGAGAGTGAGATCTCTAATTAGTATAGATTGGAATGATATAAAAAAAAAACAGAAAACAATGAAAGGGAGTTCCACAGGACAGAAAAAGAATAAATGGACAAGATATTAAGAAAGGCACACCAACAACAACAAGAAGGAAGGTCTGAAGGGTTCTCAATACGCTAAATACTCAGCACAGAACAAAATTCATGCCTCAAGATCCAAGAGGAGCGAACAATCCAACTAAAACAAACACCATAGCACCACCTTCCTAATTGCGCCACGGAGCCACGAATCGCAATGGAGGTGGATAATGCGAGCCGGGAAAAACCCCCCGCAACCGAAGCTCAGTTCAGTCTACCGCATTGCCTTATAAGTATGCCTAAAAAAAAAAGAGGGATAGATATGCGCACGATCGACGTCACCCAGGAGGTTAACTTAGAAAGGAGGGGTCACAGAAAGAGGAGAGATTGTTGAAGAATATTGGGGGACGGAGCCGTTAATTTTATTAGACCTTAGCTTTAGACCAAAATTCAACCTATCCAATAAGAAGGGTGGAGCCGGAGGCCCAACACCCCCCCAAATGTGCTAGCTAAAACCCGAGTACACAGTGACTCCATAATAAAGAACGTCAACCAAATTGATGACAATTCAAAATAAAACTGGAAAACAAGTAAACAAATCATATGTGCCTAGCTATGTAAATGAAAAAAAAAAAAAAAATTCCACGAACTCAAAGCAACTGACAGAACCTCCAAGCCTCCTCTCACTATCCCTGACCCGAAGGCACCGCGTACCTATCTTAGCAGACCACTACGTATATGAAATATTGAGAAATGTTGGCCAACGATAAAAATTGGAGTTGATTATGGTTAAGGGACCAATGGAATGTTTATGGATGTTACTATTTACACGAAAGAGCGAGACCAAAGTCGTTTGTAGCCAGCACCTGGTCGAAAGGGGGAAAACTAGGGAAAAGTTGGGACAGGTGTTTATTTGATTGAAGAATGGAGTGTTGAGATGTAGAGAAAGTGCCAGTTTTTTGTAAAAAGAAGGTGAGTATGAAATTTTTTACCAAAAGCGGTAAAATCGCAAAAAGCGAAGTGGACACACCACAACGGGGCAAAAATCCCATCCAGATCGACAAGGATAAGAATCTCGGAAGAAAGCTGAAGAACGAGAGGCCAACTCTACAAGCAAAGATGGAGCAGAGTCACTCTCAAGAAAAGCCGAACCAGCCTGCCGGCCCAACGAGTAGAAAGTTAAATGAGAGGTTTTTGAGTCATCAGCATAAGAAGGCATAAGAGATAAAAGGTGAAGTTTATAGCTGAGAGAGAAATAAAGGAGAGTGGGAGAGGCAGTGAGAAAGTAAGGTAATTATGAGTTGTAGATAAAGCAGAGCCTTCCGGGAACACCACAATTAACAGGAAAGGAATGAGAGGTCGTTCCATCATCATGCGCAGATATTTAGAGCGAATTCGGGAGAGAAAACTAGACAAGGAAATAAGCAAAGAGAAGGAGAAACCCAAAGAAAGGGAGCTTTGAGGAAGAGAAGGCAGTGACGCGATGCGTGCCATACCCGTTCAAAAGCTTTGGATATGTTAAAAAGCGCCACCAACGCAAGACTCCCCATGAAGTCCCTGAAGCGGCAGAAGACCAATAAATCACGGATTAGATAGCGAAAGAAAGGGTAGTCACCAAGTTGACGTTCAAACGACCACGACACGGGGGGCAACGACAAGCGCACTACTGGATGATCTGAAAAAAAGAGCGAATGAGACTCCAGATTATCCAGGAAAAGAGGAAGTTAAGAAAAGAGAGTTCTGTCAAAGATTTAGATAAGGAAACAATACAAGTCGAGAGGAACGAAAGCAACCCAGCTATATTAGGCGAAGTTCGAAAGGAAAATGCAGAGAACGCGGACTACCTTTTTATCTGTGACCCATGTAGGGGTCGAAGCAAGTGATGGGAGGAAGGAAGGGAGGGAAGGGAGTTGAGGGGAAAGATCGGTAATGATATTGCTACATTGATGCAGCGCTTCCAACACTGACGGGCGAAAAAAAAGTATAGTATTTAAGACATAGAGAGTTAGAGGTTGGACACGAAGCAGGCAGGCGCCAGAACTTTTTAGAAGCCACACTTCCTCAAAACACGAGGGGCAGAAGGAGAGAGCAATATATGCCACCCAAAAGATCCCCGGGAGGCAAAAACTACTATCCCAAATGGCCCCACGACCCATACGTGCTCTCCCATAGATCCTCAGGACTGCATCCCCAATTCCTCCGCACACGATCATTGAGTAAATAATCACAAAGAGGTTAAAGACGATAAGGGGAAAACGTACGGCAATACAGAGGATCAGAGAAAGAGAAACGAAGAGATGTGTAGCGAGTAAGTAGGAGGAGGAATTCCAGAATCGGTCCAGTAGGGTTTAAGTGAGAGATAGATGAAGTAAACACGGAAGTGGCGGCGAAGTGAGATTTAGCGACCTTTTTCAGAAAGGAGAGCCAGTTAGCAACCGAAACTCGTCGCGAAGATATGTAGAAATTAAATTAGGGAGGGGAAGGAAAAGAATTTTACAAAAGTTGACAGGAACAGTAATTTGAGCGCACAGATGCGCCAGAAAATTTTATCAGTAGATGGGAGACCAAGAGCAGGTTTATCTAAACAAACAGGAAAACATCTGTAATCTCGCACTTCCTCTTTTTTATAAAAAGAGATAAAAGCGCTTAGCAAAACCCTAGGGTCCAATATCGAAATAGTATGACCCCTGTGCAAAACGAATTCCAAGATAAGCAGAATTTGAAAATATTATGTGGGTAAGAGTAGATAGGACGGGGAGCCGTCGTGAAGAGAATGAGGGACCAGAAAATTGAATTTTGTCCTGCACAATGTTAATGCGACTGAAAATAAACCAGTGTACTCTCTCCTGATGACTGCCTGAACTGAGTAGAAACAAGCAAATTCCATTCGATACACATGGCAAGGCGAATCTTTGAAGGAGGGGAGGAAGATCAGGAAAGAAGAAAGAAACAGGAAGAGCCCCGACAGGAAAGCAAAAAGCAGAGAAAGAGAAAAAAGCAGTGTTTAGAGCATACCGATGGATTGAAGAAAGAAACTGCGGAATGAAAACCTTGCTCATCCCATCGGCCTTTGATTACAGGCCCCAACAAACCTTTTAAACCCTTTCAGAACACACGAGGTGTGACGAGGTCACTCCCCCGAACAGTCAAGAGCAAAACAAAGACTTCAAATTCCCAAAGAGTAACAGATAAAAGCCAAAAAAAAAAAAACAACGAAAAATCCTCCCAATTAGCTCGATTAATTATTATTTTATTTTTATTAAAAGTGCCAGAGGAATTACGATAATATAGGCATGGTGAACCCTCATCAGAGGGGTAGGTTGATGAGAAGGAGAAGGAGAGAAGAAGAGGGAGAGAAAAAACGATGAACACGAGGGACGAGGACCAGCGAGAAAGAAAAAAGAGGAAAAAAACGTTATTGTCATTAATTAAGAGCTACGAATTGGTGGATGCAGTCAGTCAGACGGCGTGAACCAACCTAAAGGAGGAGGAACCAAGAAAAGAAGAAAGAAATGGTGTATTGATTGTTATGTAATTTTATATAAACGAGAAGGAAAGTTAAAGTAGTTGGTGTGGAAAACATAGTCTAGCCGTGATTCGAGAATTGGTTCTGGGGAAGAGACGAAGAAAGGGACGATCTTGGGGAATATGTGTTAGGTTCCTTAATTACTGGTCCAGAATCGTTGAGAAAATTAGGAGAAAATACACTGAAGTTTGTTTGGCGCCTCCTCCCCCGCCTGCAATCCAGTGCTGAGAGGAGCTCCCACAACCACTCAGGTGTGAATGTACGTTGAAAATCCCCTAAATTACGAGACGGAATCTCAGCATTTGGATGGGGGGAAAGCAAAGACAAACCAGAAAAAGAAAGAAAAGTAACAGTTCTCAATGCAGTAGTAGATATCAAACAAAAGATGATAGTCAAAAAAAAAAACGTATTGCATAAAAGAAAATCTCGAATTTTTTATTTGTAGATCGGGAAAACACGAAAAAGATCCATCGAAACAATAATAATAAGTAGGAGAAGAATTTTAGCCAACATAACACATCGAAAAATTAGGAGTTTTAACAGTTCAAGATAAATTTAAAACGAACGACAATAGTGACAGCGCAAGAATGTTTCACAATCAGTCCCTTAATATAGGCACAGCACAAAACATATTGGATAAATGTATTAAGAAAAAAAAGTTATAGTTAGAATATTAAGTTTGTTATATATTTTTGAAAAAAAAGAAATCCATGCTTCATACCTTGATAAGACACAAATAAAATAAAATGTATAGTTGACGTAGAGAGGAATGAAGATTCCACAGATTCGCGGATGAAAAAAGAAAATTAGCCAACGACGGCAGCCGCGAACAGGCGCCTTAGCAAGTCAACCTGAATAAAAGAAAAACCCCGCCTGCCGCACCCCACCCCAACAACCCACAACCCCCACATCCACTCGAAACCAGCAATTAAATGAACCAATCAGGCCCAGAAACATAGCAAAAAGACAAACAAAAATAAGTAAAATAGACAAAGACAAACTCGAAAAGCCTAGTTGAATGAGGAAGATTTTAACGTATTTACTTAGATTCCACTCAAGCAAACACGACAAGGCGATCGCGTTATACAACAGGGGATAAAACTAAACTATAATATCGGTTAGGGGAGAATTAACCTAGTTATAAAACAAACCAAATTTATAAAAAAGATCCTAAGCGTAGAAATAGGGTTTTAACTTGTTCAAAGAGGATTTTTGTATATTTTTTTGATTGTTTTTTTTTTATTTTTTTTTTTTTAACTTAAAATTTTTTCTTTGAATTTTGTTTTTTAATAATTACTTTAAACAAAGTAAATCTTATAATATTTTTTCAACAAGAAGAATACACACTAACGAAGAAATACGCACTGGAATAAGCATATGACTTTTTTAAAATAAGTTTTAAAAGAATTAAGAAAAAAAGCACTTTACAAAGCTTAGAAACTTGGTAAAAAGTTTCAAAAACTAAATCCCCACAACTTGCCCAAGAAGTAAACATTTAAAAAACCACTTTTGCCAAACGATTAAATTAATTAATATCACAATGTAATTTATTGGGCATATAACTAAATGAACATTTAAATTAAAAACTCAGAAAAAGACATATTTTAAAACTTTTAAAAATTAATAACTAATTAAAAAACAGACATTTAAAATTCTTTATAAGGAAAAAAATAGAAACAAGAAAATAGCCTAAAAAAAGAAAAACAAACACACCACGACGACTTGCTCACGCAGCAAACGCGAGGCCACCACTATCACAATTTAAGTTACAAATAATAAACAGAGCTTAACACTAAATTTAAGCAAGCAATTACAAATAAA
>JABUQX010043228.1:0-28495 GCA_015478945.1 Trachelipus rathkii
CATGGTGGTTCAGTTGGAAGATTTGGAACCGTTTTCCGCATTTATCGTGAAACGCTCGCGTTTTCGTGCGCCGCTTCAGTGGTCGTCCAAACACTTACATGGACATCTGCTAGACACCCAAGAACCATCTGAGCGGTGACAAAGCACCGCTCAGATATTTTTGAATATCTATCACACTGAGTTGAATTTAGCAGTTGTTATATATGACAACATATATATATATATATATATATATATATATATTATATATATATATATATATATATATACTATATATATATATATTATATATATATATATATGTTGAATTTGTACATTGTTATATATAGTATGCTATATATATACTATATATATTAGGGTGGTTCTTAATGAATGACAAATATTTTAATTTTACATTTTATTAAATCTTACCCCATATTTATTTTCCTTTAGGGTTAGTAAGTAACGTAAAAATTTTGTAAAATTTAATAAACTTGAACAGGTTTCCTTAAGGGGGGGGGGTGAAAATTTGATAAAAATACCAATTCTTATATTTTTATGGTATCACTTATATTAATTTTCTATCGAAATATATAATATATTTAGAAGTAAGAGTATTTATAAATTGGTACGAAAATGTTAAACCAATAAAAATAAGCAACTATTACCTTAAATGATTATTAATTATAAGTTTAAATATTGCTTTCCATGGTTTTTATGGTTTTCCACCCTCAGGAATTACGGGGAGACTTGCGTGGTGGCGCTTGACATATCCAAAGCATTTGACCGGGTATGGCACGCGTCACTGCTCTCCAAGCTCCCCTCCTTTGGATTTCCTCCTTCTCTTTGCTTACTTATGTCTAGCTTTCTCAAATCGCTCAATATCGGCTGTTGTTGTTGGGGCGACTTCTTCTTCCTTTTCTGTCAATAGTGGTGTTCCTCAGGGTTCTGTCTTATCTCATACTTTATTCCTACTTTTCATTAATGATCTTCTCACCTGCACATCTAACTCTATTCACTCATATGCCGATGACTCGACCCTTCATTCTTCAACTCATTTCAATTCTGCTCCTTCTTTTACTTCTAGAATTGCCTCTCGTCTTAATCTTTCCGATTCCATTCTCGCTGATCTGGATAGAATTTCCGGGTGGGGTCGTCGCAACCTTGTGAAATTTAATTCTTTAAAAACCCAACTTCTACAAATCTCCCTCTCTAAGACACCTTCTAACTTTGCTATCTCTTTCGACGGTTCTCTCGTCTCTCCCTATTGACAATATAAACATCCTTGTTTAACATAAACAAAAAAATGTCTTGAAAGCTTGATAAAACAACATCGTAAGCTGGGGCGGCCTCAAAGAAACTGGGAGTTCTGTTTAGACTGCGAGACACTTTCCTCTTCTGATTACTCAATTTATACAAGGGTCATCCGCCTTGTGTGGGTACTGCTCTCTCATATCTGGGGGAGCTCAAGGTTTCACCCGGCTTTTGGATAGGGTCAGTCAAGCTAAAGACTTATAAACTGTCCTGTACTTTCTAGTTCACTTGACCCTCTATCTTTGCGGCGTGATGTTGGTGCTTTATCTCTTTTCTATAGGTACCGTAGCGGCAGGTGCTCGAGGGCTTTCACTCGCGTGCCGCCTCCTTTAAGACGCCCTCGCAGCACAAGGGGTGCTGTGTCGGCACATGAGTTTTGTGTTGATGTTAGCAACTCTAGACTAGTTCGCTGCGGTGCCTCCTTCTTTCCTGCCACCTCTGTTCTATGGAATTCTCTTCCATCTTCTGTGTTTCCTACTCAATTTAATCTCCCTCACTTTAAAGCCCGATTCTGTGCTCATCTGCGTAATTTGCGTTAGTTGAAATTTTGTTGAGTGTAACACCCCCTCCTTGAATAGGGCTTTGCCCGTGAGCTGTGGTGATAACTGTAAAAAATAACTGTAAAAAATACTTTGAGCAGGAAGGAAAATGGGCCCACTAGTCTTTTACAACTTGAAAAAGGTATTGGTTTTGCTCTTTTATCTTGAGTTAAAAGATTGTTGTATTCCTCCATAAGCTTCACACGTCTTTCTGCAGTATCACTGACAACTTTAATGTTTTGGATTATTGTTATGCCTTATTATTGATAATCGGGAAGAGAATTCCAGGTACTAGGATCATGAGCAATATATTCTGATGAAAGTTTAAATCATTCAAAAATTTGGACCACCGTTTTGATACAAAGGTATGGAGTTCTTTATAAATGAAACTTGACATATTCCTTAAATATGCATTTAAGAGCTTTAAGTCACAATTGCTTGATTCTTTTTCTAGAAATGCCCTGGCCATATTTACTCTCTGCTCTATACAAACGGAATCATCAAAAAATGCTAAAGTCACTGTTTCTTCAGAATGGCACCATAAATAACCGG
This sequence comes from Trachelipus rathkii, assembly GCA_015478945.1. Taxonomy (NCBI): domain Eukaryota; kingdom Metazoa; phylum Arthropoda; class Malacostraca; order Isopoda; family Trachelipodidae; genus Trachelipus; species Trachelipus rathkii. The sequence continues at coordinate 2,385 of JABUQX010043228.1, forward strand.
AAAATGCTTTGACTGTTGCTCGAGAAATCTTTTCATCTATTTCACTGTAGTAATAAAGATCTTTTAGAAATATCAAATCCTGTGATGGTGCTAAGGAGGTTAATTAAAGGAGCATTGTACCAAAATTTTATGTAAGCTTTACAATAAATATACGAATGTCTTTTAATCCTTGAAATTCTTGCCGAGTCATATACTACATTCATTTCGGAAAATAAATATTTTGATGTTATAAATAGCTTTATCTATCCATCTGGCTTGATGAAAAGAACCAGGTAAATGAAATTTAATTGCTACTGCTTCATATCCTCCAAAAAATATAACCAACTGTAGAAGGTCTTTATAATCCTCTCTTTTCTGCTGAATTGCAAGTTGCCATTTAGCAAATTGAAGGATGGTCTCTCTGTCGTTGTCGATAGTATAAATAATCAGCTAATCTTCGATTCCAGTAGAAAATTTAGAAACATCTATATTGATTCATGCTTTATGAAAGCGTTTAAATTTTAAGGCCTCGGGTCATGACGGGGCAGCAGCTTCAAAAGCAGACTTTAAAACCAATTGTAATAAACACACGTAATATAAGCACCCCATCTTATTTGTAAAAATTAAAGTAATCCATTTATTAAATAAGTAGCCCTCTTTCCAACCACTCAGAGTATACACCTAACATAAGAATGATGTGGCTGATATATGGTAGCTCAGCAAATGGTTTAGAAAAGTGTAAAAAAAAAAAAAAGCGCTGCAATCGGTGCTTTGGCCAAGTGTGACAAGAAGGAGGTTTCTACCTAACTATTTGGCCATACTTCTCCTGTAACTTGAATAGTAGCATCGACACATGTGCCATTAAGTGCACGCCAGGAAGATCTTGAGAGCGCTAATACGAGCCTATTCTAAACAATGTGTTTCTGCGACATAAACGCGATATTTACTCGTGAGGTACGCTGATTCGGAGAGGATCCTCTCATATACATCAGTCGCTTGAAATTCTGTAAATCTTACTTTTTTTTTATATCGAGGAGAGATCTCACCGCTATCTAGGATCCAGCCATACGCCTTATTTCAGGAATATTTTTTTGAAACATATCATATGATCAAGAAAGAAAAAAATGAATTGTAAATTAGATCTTTTAGAAGATTCAAAGTGATTCTATCTTGTTGAAATATTTTTCTGCTCTAGCTTCTCCAGCTGAAACATGGGGGAACCAGTATACTTCTATTTTTGACATAAACCGCCCGTAAATTTCATTACTATATCGAAGGCAGCATTTATCAAGTGTCACGTGTCATATCTCACTAATGACGAGTTAGGTCATTAGGAACGTGAGGTGTAAATTATGACGCCTTATGAAATTTCTACAATACTCATACGATCGAGTTAATAGCAGACTCTACCCGGTCAGCTGCTCGCAGTCGTCACTATGAGTACCTACTATTAACGAGAAAGTTGGGTTGTCAACTACATAATTAAATCGTATCGCAGAGTGGAATAGCCATTACTAATCCACCTAGTATCCTGATTCAATTATTACAATACCTCAAATGTATTTAATCAGTTATGTCACCAATAATAATAATTATCCTTAATTAAAAAACTATTCCTTTCGTACGATTATATGACTACAACCAGAGTCACGGAGTGCCTTGGCACGGTATCCGTTCACCGTCCCATAAGCTACAGGCATCCGACACGGGGTTCTTCCGTCTACTACGAATACAATTGCGTCGAATGCGGCGTCGTTCTCTTCATTACTCTTTTCAGGCAGAGTTTGTTGGAAACATCGATGTTTCGACCAGTTAAAAGGTTGAATGAATGACATTAAGAGGAGAACTACCGATGGCTATCTTAACAGGAGATGACACCCACTATCTCTATTGAACTTTGTAGCAAACTGATGATCTAACCTTATCTACCTTATGGTCAACTGCTACTATATATATATATTATATATATATTATATATATATACTATGATAATAATATATATATTAGTGACGATGTAATTATCTCATACTGTTCCATTATTGACTGCAAAGACTATATCTAGCATATGTTTATAGGATAAATATTTACCGAACTTTACGATCTATGTCTTTATCATATGCTTAGGTATTGCTTCTTAAGATGTATGTAGAGTTGATGTCCATTTTCAAGATTAATAATAGTTCAGCTGTGAAATTCGACTATTATACCCGCCTTTCGATCACAAATTATTGTATCGACCTATTCGGATGGCCGTTAATGAGGTCTGACGATAGGAAGTAATGAGCACTTATAGATATCGAGCTAGTTCTGAATACCATTTTGATATTAACTTATTAACTGATTAATAATACCACGAAAACACTAGATTTCGGCTGCGATAATACAAGAACTTACTTATGAACGCAAGCAGATCTTGCTCTTTCTTGCTCTCAGTCTTATCTTTGTTAAGCGTTCCCAGTATGGTAAACCGATATTTTGGAGTTGTTTTTGGCGACTATTTTCCCTAATTCGTGAATTTGAGATTTTACTTGAGAATATACCGTTTTCTAATGAGAAAAACTTTTAATAAACAAAACAGTAAATCTATGATTGTTTCTCTACTTGACTTACTTTGCTGATTATTGAGCCGGATAGACAACTCATATTCTTAGAGCATAGCACGGAGTATGTATAATTTCATCTGGTAGACACATTAGATAACCATGACTAAGGTGTTTGTCATCTGATGCGTAGCGGATCTCATTGATATAGTACTATATAGCAAAGAAGAAACTCGCATCCGTCTCATGTTAAGTTATTAAGGAACAGAGTAAAGCTTATCTCATACTAACTGATAACGGCTTTCTTATATAAACTTTCACTAAGTTCTTCAACACGCTTTTTCTAACAGCTCAAATATTGACTCGATATATTGCATACTAACCAGTCTATTTTGAGCTCACTTGTACAAAGAAAATGAACATGCCCATATCATTATTTAACCTTCTATGACTGCTTTAATAATTTGGAATTTGATCAAACTTTTGAATGGCAAAAAACTTAAAATCAGATCACAACTATTAGTTTTCTACAAAAGGCTTTTCAATATTCCTCATATAAGGAAGAAGTAAATTCGATCCGCTTGTCTTGTTTTTACCATAACATTTATATCCACGACGTAGTTTGCGCTTACGATGTACATTTTGTTGTCACCGCTTCAGCGAGATAATGCGATAGCTCAATATTGGGTATTTATAGCGTGACGGAAAATTGTTGTTGACTTGCCTCATGAGATGGTTAGTCATGTGATGTTTGTTGAAGAATCCTGTAAAGTATTGCGTATATCTTGAACGCAGGATATTGTATCTTCAGCATCAATGCCATGAATACTGGTAGCACTTTCTTTCTTCCTTACTCTAGGCAATCTCTTCTTAGACCTGATAATATTTTTAGGACACTCTATCTATACAATATCCTCTACGTTCTGGCTGCGAGCTGCCTTGAATGTTCCGAGTCCATTGGCTTTTCTCTAAGTTGCGTAGCTCCCATCTAGACAGACTTCGGCTATGCTACTCATACAATCTATACAGCTCTTCAAGGTTAGAGCACTCCTCAAACTTGTCAAACTATGACACAGATTGCTTCTCAATAGCTTTTCACTCCAACTACATATAAGTCCTTCGAGTAGCACATAAACATTATCTTTTCACATAACACTAACGCGAGGAAAGCATTACATATGACTATATTGTTGTCATAATACTTAGAAGCGCTCACAGGAGACAATCTTGTATGGCACCAACACTTGAACCAGCTGAGATGGCAAGAAGCGAAGTATTCCATGTATATGTCTAAAAATGCTTCAAGCGTGAGATATTGCACAATCTCATATAACTTCCTCGTCATTAGTAAAGATGCATATGTTATTTAATTTGAATATAGTTAGATATCTGCTCAAACAAAATATATAAATTACCCGTTCGTAAGGTACTATACATAAAGTATCATAAACTTTATTAATTGATACGCAGAATCAACGAAATATACGTTTATCTATGAGTCATAAAATTATCTTAGAAAAATCCTGGCTCATGACCTACATGATAAGTGTATAACAGCGATAAGATAAACCAATTACAAAATATCGCATAAAGATACAAATGTATACAATAATATATAAATATTAATATATAATATCATATGTATATATATATATATATATTATATTACAATATATTATATTATAAATTAGATATATATATATATTAATTAATAATATATTAAATAATATTTGACCTATTTATATTATGGGGAAGAGAGACAAAATCAATTTTTCATTATTTTAAGCTTATTAGTTAGTTATTTATCACAGCATATTGCATGCGTCCTACATAAATTATTAAGGCAGGAGAATCGTACCATGATATCTAAGTTTACAAATACATAATAACTATGTAAAATTTGAGTCAAATCTTTGTACGGAGGAATAACTATAGAGTTTTTCTTATCTATCTATCGAGCACTAAGTTAAGTAGAAATTACGAGAGAGAATTTCGAAATAACCACATAATATTGCTTCTACTTACAATCACTTTGTAAAAAAATATTTACCATATAATTAGGTTTTATGCATAACCTAGAACAATAATTAAAACTATATATTAATATATACTATAATATATATTATTATTAATATATATATATATATAAATATATTCTAATATATATTAATATACTATATTAGTATCTATAATTATATATATATATATATGTATATATATATATATATATATATATATATTATATTAATATATTTATATTAACTTATTGGTTAGCATATTTATTAATTTTTATATAAATAGGATAAACATTTATTATATTCTTTTAAATACTAGTTTTATTATAGTTACTATCCATAGCATGTGTCATTCTTAATGACATACTCCACAAATAATATTTATATAAAGACATAAAATGCTATAGTAGCATTTACCGCCACTGATATATAATTATAATAAAATTATTCCATGTGATTCTTAGTTTCTCAATCACCAATAATTGTTGTATAATAGCCATTGCTATTTTCAACCAAATATATGATCAAAAAAAATGATATATGTTCAACTTAAATATTAAATACAAATATTAAAGTAAATATTACTTGTACTGAAGTTTATAAACATACACAATATACATACAATATATATACACAATTTTGATTATTTAGATGTTAATTATCAGAATGCCTACACAATAAACTTCTAGACAGGTCTAAGACAAAATATAAAAACGAATGACCTACTTAGCGTACTTTCAAAATAATTCAATACAATAGCAAAATGAATTTCACTACAAGCTTGATTTCATTGATGAATTATAATATAGCTTCAAATAACTTATAAGAGACTGAAGGGTTATATAAATAAGAACCGAGACAGGAATACTCCATTAATATATTAATGTAAAGCGAATTAGGTTGCTAAAGAATAAATAAATATCTACTATACAAAACTTACTCTTTCAAAGCTATGATTAATACACAATATCTCTTATGAGCAATACCCTCGTGAACTCAATATACCATAATCAAAACTTAAACACCTATATTTAGATTCTCAAAATACATGCTATTAGTATAAAGTATCTACAGGCCTTCTGTTAGAAGTGAGTTATTCGGGCTATGTAGCAATATTATATATAGATGCAATAATTCTATACTTAAAAACTTCACACAATCTATTATATATCTCCTTATGAAGACCCTTCTCAAATAGTGGATCAAACGGTTTGGGACCGAGTTCTTTGCCTTTATGTGAAAACGTTCAGTATATCAATATAAATTTACTATCTTATTCAATATAGAACTCACTACTTGATTTTAAAATATGATCAATATGTATATAAATGATTGGAGTATCTAGTAGCAATCCTTAAAAACTCATCTAACTATTTAAAATATACATAATTTAAATGAGAATGTTGAGATATCCTAAAAACTTATAATTATCTGTTTATAGCGTCAAAATCGACTGTGAAGTACGAATAATTTAGAATTATTTCTATATAAAAAACACATCAATAAAAAGCGTGTTGTATTACCAAGTACTATCGGTTTATAATTCGTCGATCCATCATTGTACTCTAGACTGTCCTTCTCGGATGAATTACTATCATGCCGCATAAAATATATAGAACCACAACACTATTACAATTTATATTCTTAAATAAAAAATATGAACATGTGACTGTTCTTATAAAAATATGATTTATACACATATCCGTGAACATGTATTAGATGTCCTTGGGTAATCTACATACAATGCGCATAAATATACTAGAATCACAGTATATGCAATGAATATTTTACGTTATAATCTTATAATACAAAATACTTATTATCTTTAATTTATATAGATCCCTTTGAACATAAATATTATATTACTATAAAAATATAACATAATTTTTATGCGCAAGAATGGCTATAAATATGTAAACTTATTGAATAAAATCTATATAGACTGGTCGTTTAAACAAAGAGAATACAAATCTCTATTGAAATTAAATGATTCTTAACATTTACTAAGTATGTTCGATTGTCATCAGTGTGCAAAAATTTAACTCTCGCAAGATAGCTGACATATTAACTCCACAGGCTGTTTACCAATGCAAAGATGCCTATAGGAATTTAAACAAATCTTCTTATTTAAACAAGAAAATTTCCGACTTCTGACAATCTTCTAACCATATATTTCAAAAATAAATAAACAGCAAACGGTTCACGTCCAATCTCTGTTAGCTGGAAATAAGATTCGGGCAGTATCCATGCAATCTTCCATACTGATACAAACAGCTTATCTGCCAGTTATACATCTGAAGCAACTACACGATAAATTCCTTACCTTTACAAAAATTTCATAACATTTTGCGACGACAAATAGGATCCACAATCGGTGTAGAGTTTTTGGTCTGAATAACTTTATGTTCTAGAAATTAATAACAAAATCACCAACCTAATTTGTAAAATCACTTCTCTTACAAAATGCCTTTATCATTTCTACTACCAACAATTAAGTTAATTATGCAGTGAATCATAACACATTAGAAATGTATTCAGAAATATTTTAAATAATGAAGCCTCTAAACGCTATATGGAAACTAGATTCCCATATCGTAATACAAAAGGAAAACCTGAGAATCACTACTATGGGTATACGAGATAAACTCATGCAGTAACTACAAAAATACATTTATTGATCCAGGTGAATAAGATGCGTTCAACGGCTACATTAATCTAAATATATACACTATCTCAGATGAGCAATAAATTCAATTTAAGAACAAAAGATCACAAATATCTTCATAAATCTAGAGACAAGCTATTCTAAGTAACTATTACACGATAAGTGCATACAGAACTAACGGCTTATTAACAAGAACTAAATCATAGTTATTTTATAATATCATATTAATTCCTTTTTTACCCTCATGAGATATCAAGTCTAACTTATGCAAGCTAATAAACACTCTACAGAACTTATTACATGTATTAGAATAAATTTGTCGATATGTAGGACTATGCCCCTCCTCACGCTTAATAGAAAGATTACATCATACCCCTATGCGGCAAGAAATATCAATTTTCGTTTGAAAATCACTCTAATCATAATGTTATAAAAGACTACAACATAGACAGAATTTAAGTCGATCATACCGTGCCCTATGAAAAAAATACTGAAAGCTCACTTAAACTATCATGTAGCACATAAATATATTAAGCCCACAAAGTTTCATTATTATTAATATATTGTATATTTATATTATATAAAACCTATAGATCTAACATATGTATATATATTTAAGAATATATATTTTAGTTCCATGAGTAGATAATATACAAGTCTGAGTAATAATATATATACTCTATTAACTATAATCACTATGATAAATAAAATTAGTCCTGAATTAGTATGTCATAATATTATTCTTTTGTATTATATTTTAGAATTGATTATTATTAACAGAATTATCTGAAGTAAATATACAACCAGTTTATATTATATTAAATTCAATTCATAGTAGATTATATTTAAGTTTTAATATTCATCTTTATCAAATTTATTTTAAAATATATTCTAATAATTTTATAATATAAATTAATATACTAATAAAATAGTTATAATAATTAATTAATTATAGGTATATTCTAAAGTTCAAAATCAACTCAACATTAATAAAGCTTTTGTCCATAATGGCCAAATGATAATTAGATCCATTTATAGCTTTAAATGATAGCTACTCGAGACTTTCGATTATGGCCATATTCTATTATTTACACTCATATAAAAATACAAACATATTTATCATTATATTTTCTCTAAAAACTATGGAGCCTTGCTATCCGTGAGATTTAAATTATATATAATCAACATAGACGTGTATTAGACAAAATTGATCAATAATTGTACCTTTTTATCCATTTAAAATACATAAATGAAAAGCCTTGTTATGAATACTAATTTCTGTACCACTCGTGCATAACTTAAATATTTATTATTTTATTATTATTAAAAATTTTTTAATGATTATATGGTTACGTTAAATAATACTTTAGATTACGATATCATATTACTATACTTATCGATCTATCATATTATTGTACGAAAATATTATAGTTATTATATACATACTATAATTACCTATATTTATATCTCTAAGTATATAAAGACTTTATATAATTAGATTAATATATATATATTATAATAGTATTATAGGGTGAGCGTTAAAGCTATGAGGGCTGAGGGGCTGCAAGACCCCCTACCAAAATTATCTAGAGACAGTTAGCAATTTATTTCCGCAGAATCATACAAACTACAAATTATAACCTATATATATACTATAAATATATTATATATTAATTAATATATATATTAATTAATATATATATAATATTATATATATATAATATTAATTAAATATTATATATATATATATTATATTAAGTAATATAATTAATATAATATTATACATATAATATCATATATACATATATAGTAAGAGATGCGACTTGACAGTAAAAAATAAAAATGAGTAATGCATAGACAAATACAACTTGGATACATCAAAAGAAAAATGTATAGAATAAATTAAGAAATTGTAATTAATATAATAATTATGATATAAACCTAAATGTTTATTAGTATTGGCCTATAAGCTAAAGAATTGCTTTACAGGAGTCATCATAAAGTGACTTGAGGAGCGTATTGAATTATCTACACTAAAAGCTGGATAAATGATATGGAAATTATTTGTAATGACATCATTAGGTATCGAGCAAATTGGAATGGAGTTGAAACCAAGGTTTATATTAAGAACGCAATTCGTGTATGAACTCTGAGAATAGAACTAATCAATGTATAGCGAGTTCACGATGAAATCAAGATGAAATCATACAGTCATTAGTCATCGTATACAAAGGTAAATAAATAGTTGGAATCTGAGGAGTAATTATTTTTAAATCAATACAGAACAAATCTTTTTATATCATAATATAAGTATTAACTTTAAAACAATACGAGAGATTCGGCTACAAACAGAACAGTGTTGCAATTTGTGATAAGGGTATTACTGTTGTTGTGGTGATTATTGAGTGATCTCTTTGTACTCTATTGAGTCGCGATTTTATTAGTATTCATTTATTAGTGTGTCGATTTATGATCTTCTCGCAGGGAAAACATTGACTAAAAATATGATAAGTTATTGGAGAGACTCAGATCGAGCTATATATCTTGGTTATAAAATCTTCGATGATTTATATAAGCACGAGAATGAGAGGGGACAGTACAAAGATATAAGCCGTCCTCATGATGGTAAGGCGAATTTGCAAGTAAGGGAGATGCAAATCGTGTTTATATCCTGAAATAAGATTAAATCTCTAAAGCTTCTATAACACAACAGTTGTGATTAGGAAATCTGAGCCTGTATAAATATCTATGTTCTCCCGGCCATATCTCTTTGGCTCCTAAATTCAAGTGCTGCAATCTGCTAAAATACGTTAGTGATTCCATCTCCTGAAATATCTGCAGCTGTTTTGCCAGATCCGAGAGATTACAGATACGCGCCATCAGGGGACACACTTGTAGGGAAGCATTAAAGCCTAAAAAGGTTAGCTCTTTCACAGCCTAGATCAACAGTTGAACCTTAAAAAATCAACTAAAAAGGGTAAGAGCAAAATGTTAGATCATTGCGCGGATCGCAGCGGTTGAAACGCGTGCTATTGAAGCAGCGTTAATTTTCTTTTTTCATGAGGTAGATCTCAAGGTGATGCTCATAGCTAGGGCTCTGATTCACCTCGGCACATATTAAGTGAGTAGAGAGGAGGGTATTCGCATCGCTGTGAATTATCACAGAAAGCACTTCGTTGTTAAATTCAATCAGTATTCATGTAATCTGTATCTCAACATCACTTATCCTTCAACAGGCAAGTTTTTAAGCTGGTAGATAAATGCCGTTGGTTATACACTACACGTACTACAACAAGTAAGTGATTGACCGTGTCCATCATATTTGGGAGCACTCTGTCCAAATAAGCTATGCAAAAAACAAATAGAGAAACGAGACTGTGCAAAGAGTTATCATGTTTAATTATGTTAGTTATATTTTTGATCGTAGAAGCTCTAACCTTTGCTCCTAACTAAATTTCTAACTAATTATTTATTATCGAATAATGACTGTGATAACTACACGAGACAGACTGGGCTAAGGAGAAAAGAAAAACAATCCAAGAGAGCTACGATAGATAAACCCTAGAGATTCAGACGAGGGTATGATTACCAATGCTACTCTACATCAAGAATTCCCAGAATCATTCAACTAATTTGTGTACACTCTTTGCACTGCAAATTTCTAGAGTTACGAGCATTCTCTATGACTCTTTATTCCGTTGCGAATGATTGTACCATGAAAGAAATCTCTAGATCGAAGATTTGTACGTTGATAATTACTCTGATTCGCATGAAACCATTCTTTCATTTCTCATCTCACAATCATGTATATATTATTTTATCTAGTTAAATCTAGTGCAATGCATAACTTTAACATCAACTCATTGACTATAACGAGGCAATCCCGTTCTTTAATATTAAATAGGTCATCCTTTCCAGACTCTCTCTCGACTGGTTACTGTATAAATTCTATGCCATAAACAGGAGAGGGTGTGAGAGATCAGCCTTTGTATAAGAGTTAATGAAATTATATGTAAATATGAGTAAGAAAAAGCATAAGCTGCGTATTCAGGACTGTGTGTTTGGCTAAGCTTGCTAAATGAGTAGACAAGCTGATGGTAGCGTTACACCTAACATTTGACTAAGCTTGCGCTTCTTCTTACAAATATTTTGGCAGTGAGTATCACGCACTCGGTTCTATTCAATCGGGCACATCACGGTAGAACCAAAGAAAGCTCTTGCTAAGAGAACCATGTCTAAAGCGAGCGTTATGAGAAATAAATCTATTCTTTTTAGACAGCATAGTATGTTTCTGCCAAGATGGTCTCACTGCTGCATATACTAGATCGCTTCCGGCATTATACTTTTGAGTCAAGATTTTGGCCAAATAGCACGATCGCCAACGATCTGCAACGCACGTATGAGACACGGCAAATAGAAAATGACTTTGAATACACTCAGTTAAATAATGATATTTGGTCGATTCTTCTTGTGAATCCTGATTTTCAATACGGAGGTCTCGGACGGTTCGTATTGAGAGGCAAGGCACAATCATCGAGTGGAGTACGTGATACCCCCGAGTACGTGATGTTTGTAAAGCTTAACTTGAGCAACGGACGGTCGCTGGTCACAGAAAGCAAATAAGCAGCTTTCATGCTAAATGTCTAACTTCAAGATTTCCGATAGCGGGTCACGTATGCGGTCGAGAGCGTATGATCCAGATAGCGTTACTGCGTACGGAGGAGGCTTATGAACAAATTGATTGGATGTCGTGGCACTGTATGAACAATCCATCATTATAGAGAACACGTCTACAATCACAGTATATAGCAGCTAAAACACCAGTCCAGCTCATATCGTCATGCTAGAGGAACTATTGCTCAAGCTCAACTCCAGTGAAAGGTAGAATCTCATAACGAAAGTTAAGAGATGGTTGAATATGAAAATGCGTCCGCTCGTAGTCAGCGCTACTTATTCCATAATCAAGAGTGGATTCGGCGAGTATCATAACTTCTAACCACGTCCTATCGCTTGCAGCAACACTGCAAATGTTTTATATAGGCTCTGCCTCGCACCCACATACACACCTTTCATCTTGTTGAGTATTAACGCTATTCCTTTCGTACGAATTATATTGACTACACAGAAGTCATCAGGAAGTGCCTAGGCACGTATCTAGATCTGAGTTACCCATACACTGAACCTAGTGCCTACTTACGAGAGTTGACCATCAGAGAGGTCTTGCACATTCGAGACGTTGTATGGCTTTGCTGTGAGCTAATACTGAGCTATTGCTGTCTTCTACGCAATTAGCGAGTCTAGAAGTCTACTTTTTGTTACATTATCTCGGTAGATGCAGTCACTGTCCTCTCTTTATCCAAAACTATCAATAAACTTCTTGCATATTTACTCATCTAGAGATGGCGCTTCTACAACTCTAGTCGGAATGCCCGATCTCATTTACCGTTCTCTTTTTAGAGACACTCTGTCTAAAAGGCATGGTGCATCTACCGGCAATCTCCTACTGGGCTCTCACTTGACTACATGCGCGGACGACCAGGTCTCTGGCGGGATACAGCTCCACCTAACGAGGAACCCACTTCTCCGATCTTGCTATTCCATTTGTATCGGACGTGCCACTATACAGTCATTGATAGCCTTTATTATCGCGAGTATTTGACTAATGGTTATTTGATGAATCCTTTTAGCCTTTAATCAGCTCTCCAACGCTCTAAATATAAAACCTATTTATTGTTTCATTACAATTTAATTGAAGATCTTGAACCATCTCCATCAATGTCGTTGATTTAATAATGATTATCAGTCACATTATATCCTATTGTTCGCTCTTTTCGCACACACCTATATACTTATTAACAAATTCTTTTACAAATTTATTATCTCTTCCTTGAGAATGTTTCTCGTTTCCTCATTTACAATATTTTCGTGTTCTACTTGAAGTTGCTAAGTATATTCCAAATTCGCAGTGTTATTTGTGCAATAAGATTTACTCATTATTACTTATGACTGAGAAAAAACTTAATCATATGTAGTTCTCACTTGGTGCTCCATATTGTCCTTTCTATCACTCTTTCTTGTTGATCGTGGCTTACCGTTAATTTACCTTTCTATATGTTCTTCAAAGGAAGCTCCGGACGCTTTTAGTAGTTTCTGTGTACATTGCGAGCGAGTTTTTAAAATAAGTACCAGCCGCCGCAATCTTTGCTGTCTGATTCTCGGATGAGATTATTTTTACTACCTTCTACAACTTTAGGGCAAATATTTTATTGCGTACGCCACTTTCCACTATAAGCTAGTCCCGTACCTTTTGTATTGTCCTCGATTTATATTTCACATGTCTCAATTGAGACATTCTGAAACATCTTAACCTTCATTCATTGTGTAAGTGTACTTCCAATGACCCTCGTCGTTTTATCGTGTATGTATCACTCTCCCTATCGCACCTAACGTCTTCGCATTATATCTCTTGAGGATGTATTTCAAGATATCGCATTTCTGCCTGCTTTTTAATACAAAGATTGAACTATTTATAAATTAGGGTACTTAATCTTCATCGATGTCTAGATAAATTACATTATTTACGCTCACGAAGAGTCGAGTAGCATAATACTGTATGGGTTAGGGTTACACTAGCGAAGCTAGTTGACGTGCTTCTGTGGCGTCTTGTGTAGAGATTTAATACATCAATTTGTTGCGTTACATGCTGAACGCTGTTGTCTTCAGCATCGAAAGCTTCAAATCTGTAGCACTCCTTCTACCTTCCGCCTTTTCATAAATGCTATACTTTTTATGACGTCATTAATTTTACCTCCTTACTTCAGTATTGCGTATACTCGAATGTCCTCGAGTTATTATGGATTCTACCTCTTCCTACTTCGATGCTTCAAGCTATTCTAAAGCTTATGAATTGTTCTACTTATTACTCAGTCTTATTCAGCATACAAATCCTTATGCTTTTTCATATACGTTCCGACATGCGTAGGTTATCTCAATACGACTTATAGACATCATAAGCCGCGAGATGTTTTTCTCCTCTCGAGACTAATCGCAATCTTTTTGTTGCTCCTCCGAGCGAGAAGAGTCGCTGATTAGCAATCCTAATCTGTATAATCTGACCGAGCGCGCAAGTTGCGCCTGATATTTAGTAATTAAATTGGGCGTTGATCCCCGTGCCGGGGTAAGTATATAGGCAAGCGAACATTCAATTTATATATATGGCATTAGAGAGCCATGTTTATTAATTGTTGTCCACCTAAACAAAGTGCTAATAAAAATCCATCTCGTTCTTCTTCTTCCATAACAACTCTCATTTTGACCGAGTATTCTTATCTGGAATATGATTTTCCTTTTAATAGTCTGTTAATGGACACATTAAGTTGCTAGGCAAGGGAGGCATTATTCTCACATACCCAACCGGGAAAAGTATCCGAACATATATGATATTTCTAGCCAAAATTCGAAACCTCTGCGCTCATATCTGTATATATAAGAGTGCGCATGAATATATCCAATATACGATTACCATATACTCGCACAGAACAGGTTTCTCAAAACTGTCTAATCATACCTTTCGAGCGCATATTAATGAATAGGGGACGAGAGCAGAACGAATTGATACAAAATTATGTGCTGCAATTTTTCATTAACCAACAGATAGATAAATATTAATTTAATCTTATTTTATAAAACAGTCTCAACAAAGTCATATCATGCTCTTAGCAGCGGTTTCTGTAAAAGAGTCAATATGCTCGTTAATATATATACGTGACAGTATTTTTAAGTAACAATTTAATAATAATATTATACCTAACTCTATCCTATTATTTACGAAAAATGCTGCAGGTCTGAAATTTATGAATCTATCTCACAGCTTGAGGGAGTAATAATATGATCTGAGTGTTACCAATAGGACACTCCGAGCGAGTATATGTTGTTCAGTATAATCTTGCACACGTACGGATACTAGCCGCTAGATCTGAGGATTTGCTAATCTGGAAAAGGGAATCTAGTCAATTAGAGACCGGTGCGAATACCGCTGAAGAACTTTCGAACACATCCTACTGTAAAGATACCTCGCTCGAGAACCATCTGCATATTATGATGTGTGAGAACCTCCGGAATCATATATGTCGAAACTATAAACCAATATTGGAAGAAATATACTCTACATCATAGTTTTGCTGCTATCCCTATATACATAACTAATAATATAAATTACATCAAAAAATAAAAACATATATATATATATAAATCTACTCTCCCATCCTTTAATTCACAAAACATATGTATATAGTCTATAAAATTGGGAGGGTTTGAGGTGAGGGCGATTAGCGACTCAATAGTGGCATTTGTATCTTTCAACATATATATATATTATTTATTACCTATGAGCAGGCGTATATACTAATTGAGATTCATCCTTTTTTGTTGCTTCAATCAGTTTGTTGCGGGATTGGACTTCCAGGTAATCTACAATCAGTAGATAGCAAAAAAAAGACTATTTTTATGTTTATTGGAATAGTGTATAAGATAATAAGCCTATAAGGCCAACCTACACTCAATAATTGTCCTTCTGTGGTTATATCTCCCTCGAGTTTCTATATACCACTAACTCATTGTCCAATTGTCTTATTCCAGGCACAGTTCGAACTCATTTCCTTACTTACTTATATATAATATTCTTTGTATTTCCTCTTTTAACAGCAAATAGTTAATGAGAGAGAAAGAAGATATTAAAAAAACACATAAAATCCCAACTATTAAGAATAATGAAACACTATAATAAAATGGATATTTTACTAGAGTCTTCAGCAAAATTACTAAACACAAACATAAAGACCATGAACGAAAAAAAAAAATAGAAAATGCATTTGCACTAAAAGCTGTTCTTGATAAGATACTGACTGAAGGGTTTAGAAATAAGTATCCCGAGGACAGGAATACCCTTTAATATGTAAAGCGATTGGTTGAAAGATAATAAAATTACTATCGCTCAACAACTATACTCTTCAACATGATAAACTAAAAATACTGAAACAGGCCATCTTATTTAGCAAAATAAATATACTAAATTATCTCTTATGATATATAAATAATTAGACAAGAATGTAAATAACATGATTCTCCGTTACTGTAAATTAATAGCAGGATCTAGACATGATAACTAGTATAATAACTTATAAGACTAGTAAATTTATATATCGTCATTAATAGAGGTCATCAGAGCTCGAGACGAACTTCAAAAGGGACAACAAGAAGGTGGTGTGAGAAACGCTGATGTTCTTGTTAGCGGGTGAATGTCAAATGACAGAGATCAATGGGTAAGTGCATTTCAATACTTTAATTAAAGAGGATATAAGAAGATTGGGCCTTATAATACGAGTATGATTAGTATCTCTTATCCAATGCAACTTACCTGGTTTAATATGAGTATCAAGTAATTTGAATCATACATGGAGATACTCATTAGATGCTTTTTAAGACCAACACACATTCTATAAACTATTGTTATATCAGAGTCAAAATTACGTCTTGTTTTGAACTTTTATTGAGCATAACACGAGAGAGGCTCTAGACTAGGACATAAATATTAGAATTATTTTAATAAAAATAATGATGTAATTATATATAATAAATTCTAATTATATTCTTAAATGATTAAAGTTTTTTTATGGGTGTATATGTATACATATAGAAATAGAGGTTAATGCTTTTGAGTCCTAACTATGGTGCGCATATAAAATAAATTACCCTAGCACCAGTACAGGACCACGCTTCGAATAATACTAGCAAAGTGAGTTATAGGCACTGATCAATAGAAAATTACGATAACGTACTGTTCTGTGAGTAAAACATACTGAGCTCTCACAAGATCCGGTAATACATAGTAGTATAATGATATTCGCTATAGGGTATAATTTATTATCTAACTCGATACCGTTATCATGTATGCAGTATTATAATAATTTAGAAGACGAGCAGAGCTACACATCAATGTTCAGAATACGAAGTACTACGCTTTAAACTGACATAGGTAGAGAGTAATTAATACAATACGTAACTACGCATAGAGCACATAGAGATAAAATAATATAAGTAATACACTATTATAATGAGATATATTACATAGAGAATAATCCACGTCTCCAAAAGCAATCGAGCATCACCATAGACGACATCGAGAATTGATAATTGCGCTTACGATACAATGGCTATAAAAATCCGTTTAGCTTAAACAATATATTATCTTAAAGTAAAGATAAAATAATCTCGAGTAGTGCAGTGAATTTAATAATAATAATTACACATAAAATTATACATTATATTATATTTTTAATAATGATTACATACATATTTCATTAACTTATGTTTATATGTGTCGTATTATGTAAGGTGTTCGAAGCAAATGACAATATTACTTGCAGATGGCCCGTTTTTTAATAATTGTCTTTGTATCATATTTACAATTACACTCAGCTGTCTTCAGCATATTCTAGAAGCAAGTTGCGCTTTCTGTGTAAGATATTAAAATCCAAGGTGCTCTATCATGCGGATTAATACAAGTACACAAACAAAATAGCAGGAAACAATAAATTTTACTTAATACATTAAAGAATTCCAAATAGGAAACTTGGTCCTTTTACCAATGTACATCTTGTTATATTAACATAATGAAGTAATCTTATTCATGAAAAATAAACATATTCATGTCATTCTATTATAAAAAAGAGTATATATAATATATATAATAATATTAAATATTAAGCAGAATAATAATATATATATTAATATTAGTACTACTATTATATAAGACTCAAATGTAATATGAATTGATACTCTACAGCACAGTATATAACCAATCGAATGAATATATAAAAAATAGATATAAGAGATATAGAGACATAATAGATATATAAGAAAAAAAAACGAAGAGATAAAGAAAAAAGAATAAAATCGTGCTGCCAGCGCTCTACATGAAGTATTGAATGATAGTTAAGAATACAGGATATATAGTTTTGACAACAACTGTCTTAGTGAGAATATACGTTTAGATATAGATAGATAACAGAGGAGATATAGAGCAGAACGCATCTCCTATCGCCTAACCTTTGGATTCGAAAGTGGTATCACAAAATTAATAATTACCATAACGCTATAAAAAAGATAATAATCATAAATAAAAAATACACAACAATCTATTGTACACTTATTATTTAATGCGACACATGAAAAAAAGATAAAGAAATTAAAAATTATAAATGAGAATAATATTAATATGACAAATATCGAAAGAGGAAAAAATAAAAAGTCAAAGGTTGCGTAGAGGCACACAGAGACTATTGAAAAAAATATAAGAATATAGATACGGGCTGCAAGGCAGGCAACGGTCTAGTCTGAATTAAAGATACTGCCAGCTCCACAATTAGCACAAACGTAAAGAGTAGATATAAAATATAACAAGATGACATAGAATAGCAAAAAAGAGAGAAAAGATGCCACATAAATTAAGACGCTATATAATTCATAAAAACTATGCCTCAGTTTTATTAGAATATAGACTATTATCATAGACAATAACTATCGATAGAAATACATAGCACTAAACCAGATTGTATATCTTTAGAGTGACATCTAGCACGAGATTATAGTATGGAGATATTAATTAATATTTGAGCTAGATAAAAATATAAACCAGAAATGGAGCATCTTACACAACCATATATATGTAGACTAAAGATATCAGATAATTCTCGCGATGTTTATGTGCTCGGACTGCAACATATTTTAGGGGACACTACAGGTTCTTGCAAGAAAAATTATCATTATATGTATCCGGATTGATAATATGAGAGAAGCTCTATCAGAGATACAACACAACTGACCAATAATTTTAGAAAAGATAAAATAATGACCAGACTAACGCACGCTAATCAGACTAAAAGAAAAGCTACATACATATCACGCGTACCTAAAAGCAGCAACAAAAAAGAGATAAATTCTTTAGAAACAAAAATAAAGAAAGAGAGAAAGATACGAGAGAGTCTATAATAATTAAAATTAAATATCAACACAGAAGTCCTTCCCAAGATCTTCACTCATTATAAATATTACATCTCTACAATACTTAAAAATAAACACACGGTGGATGATACATGTACCCATCACTAAATATACAGTATTTTCTTTTATATTGACCATTATTAATGTATATATATATATATATAAATAATACTTTTATTTTGAAGACATGCCCCACAACTTTGCTATTCCCTCTATCATCATTTGAGAACTTCTGTTTCCTACAATGCACTACCATTAGTGTTCTGCTTTCAAATGTCATATAGACATAACTTTTATAATTAGTAAGTAACATGAGTTATGATGAATGATAAGACACTAATCAAAAAGAACTAGATTTAGAGGAGAGCTAAGATCGAGACCATATAAAATAAAGTCTGGACTTTGTCTCTAGAAGCCAATTGAGATAATTATTCACGTATTATACGCTTGAATAAAGCCTTTAAAAACGATTTTTTCAATTGCTATGTATTGACTACGCTTGAATATATGACAGAAACACACATAGTTCACCATTAATCTGTACAAAACAGAATCGACTTATCAGAGAGATAAAGAAAGAGTGAGAGGGAAGAAGAAAGAGTTAGATAGAAAAAATGAGTGAGATTTATGAAACCAGAGTTACAATCTTAGCGCCTTCTACCTTTTCTAAGATAAATTAAAAACTGTCTAATCGCTTGTATTATATGTAACGGCGCGATTCTTTGATCTGTTATCTCTTTAACGTAGGATAACAACATTCACGGTATACTACTTTTACTGTATAATACTTCTATAGTAGATATAGCTTATTCATCCAACTATAAGATGTCGAGTATATAGCTTATTAGATTATCTTGGAGGGTGAAGGTAAGTAACTATTTTTCGCTCTAGTTGACCGTTGGGGGAAGGATATGGCTATATACCTATCTCTCTCCCACCTGTTACGAGGCACAAGGAGCAGTTTTCTATTAGTACCCCTCATGGTGGTTTATTCGTGAATCCAAAGAGAAGGCTGCGTTGAGATATGGCTGTGTCTGATTTAGCACTAGACTATATGACCTCTCAAATATTATACTAATTCTATAATAATTTCTCTAATTGTCTTAGTTAATATCTACACACTACAAAAGACGATTTTAGGCTAGAGGACTCTCACAGCGTTTGTTGCTATGGGCAAAAAGAAACAGTTCCTGTAGATTTGGACTGCGTATCAATATTTCCTAAGCGATATGAAAATTAATGGGATTCTTTATTTTATTTTATTTTCACAAATTATAATAATATTAATAGTTAAAACTGATAATTACTAAATAAAAATATCTATATCATTTGAAAGATCATATATATAACTCAAATATCTCATATATAATTATTATTATAACAAACTAATAGAAAATATATTACACAATATAAAAATACTAAACTAGTTATATAACGAATAGCAGCAACATAAATAACATAAAATATAATCATAATAAAACAACAAATTTCAAGTAATTAAAATATTTATTTATTAAGTAAATAACAGTAAACATAAAAATATAAAAATAAAATGATAAATTTAATTATATTAAAAAAAAAAGAAATTTAAGGTACAATTAATATGAGGCTTCTCTGATTCAAATTATCGAGATGAAAGGAATGTACTCACAGAGAATAGATATAGAACTAAGACACTGGACAACATAAGATGAAAAGAACTTGTAAAAGAGAAGAGATAATTTAAATAAACTTGTACATAATCTTATTATTGAGAACAGATATTTGTGATTTATGTTAGAGTCCTGATCACAAGCGAGTGATGACTTATTATAATGGCAACGTCAGAGATTGACTTCAGGAATCGAAATTTTTGTATAAGGATGGGCCAGACAGTATCTAATTATGGGAATAAGACAAAGTTAAGGTTTGATAGTATACGTAGAAACACCCGGCAAACCTGCGGCTTTTCTTTGCCACTAAAGACCATCACAAGTGAAATGACGGAAATTTGGACTTAAATGTTTAAGCCTTTTAGGGGTTTTTGCCTGAGCAGAATGCGAGCGTAAAGAACTCAAAGGTCTTCTTTCGCTTGGGTTCCGAAGAAACTATCAGGACGCTGCTGCTTCCATCAGTCGCCCATCACAGACCTGACCCAAGCTGTATTAACAGAGTATTTAGAAATCTTTAATCACCATAAATCATGTTAAGGCTATATGTCTATAGTGACCACATAAGGCAGCTAAAGTGGAAGGATTGATTCATAACAAGTGTAAATTTTCACACTTCTTTTTTCAGTATTCAAAGAGTTTGCGTAGTGACTTTCGATATCCCACAACGGCACTATTTTTACAAAAGCTAAGGAGCAGTTGCATCTTTTTGTAGCGTACTGTATGAATTGCGTGGTGGTGCAGGCTGCTACTCTCGCTCTCTTTCTACTCTATATAAAGACGAAGGTATTGGTTATCAATATTGTTAGGTTTATTCTTTAACCGGAGGAAGAATACATTAGACATTAAAATTAGTATAATATTTGGTAGAGACTCTAGGATATTCCTTATGTTATTATTATTAAGGTCGTAAAAAATGTTAATAGAAGTGACAAGGAGATTAATTATAGAGACTCTTTTATAGAGAGTGCGAATTCCGAGAGGAGTGCAGATCTGTTAAGTCACGGAAATACTGATATCTACTAATAAGGCATACTTCTAATACAATACACATTGTTAGCCACTTACGTTACTTATTAATACTAATGTACTAATTTCAGATACTCTCATCTATAAGATTCTATAGCAATATATGATATAATAGCCTAAAAATATAATATTACGAAATCGTCTATAGTAATTCCATCTCTGAAATATGCACTTATTTATTTTCGATCGAAGTCCGAAGCGCACAAAAACTTGGAGATATATATAAATAGTTAAAAAGTATGAAAACACAAAATAACAATAAGGATATACAATATGAGATCGTGAACGAGAACTCACCAGATGATAACTATAGAAACGAGGCATGAAGTCGGTGTTTCACTTTTAAAGAAGACCTTATATTTGAGGTACAATTAATTTGTCGTACATTGATGAAATAAAAAATAGAACCTGGTAGAATTCATGCAAGCAGAAAGCTACTTCGTTGTAAAATTCAATGTATATATGTATAAATTTTAATTAAACTAAACTTAATATTTGATACTTAAATACGTTATATAATATATTTTACTTAGAAATACCTAACATCATTAGTCATAAACCCTGTTACACACTCGCAGTGGTATCATACCATTATATGACACATTTTCAAGTCAATTGTATATAAGACTTAGTATGAAATATAGACCAGTTTCAACTTGCTTCGCAAAAGAAGTAGTATCAAAATGCGAAGCACAGAGTTTGAAAAATCTCTCTTCACATAAGATAGAGTAGTAGAAAGTCAGAGGGAAGGAGTAAAAATAGAGAGAGAGTAGTATTTATAAACTCATGTGCCTGCATTTTGTCTATTCTATTTTTCTGAGAAGTGAATAATATATGTTTATATCACACTAAGTTAATTTAGACTACAAAATGAGACACAATATAATAAACAACAAATAAAATAACGTTTTGGACAAGTGAGTGTAGTGAGTATTATTTCCAAGAATTACTTAATAAACGTAATAATGTTGTAATAAAAATTAAATTACTGATTGCTATTTAACAACGAAGTAGCTTCTGTGATAATTCACCAGGTCATCCTTTTTTTCTTTTCCAATGACGCAAGTATGGCTCAAGAGTCTCTTTAAAAAGGAAACCGCTTCATTGCCGTGTGCAAGTTACCTCATCGTAGTTTGATTTGGCCATATATAATAGAAATACTATTGTAATTTAGACATAATACATAAAATAGATATCATTATATATAACTTTATCTACCCCAAGTTATTGATGCGTCTATCGTGAGACGTATCGATTCGAAAGTAATAATACAGATAAATAATAAAAATGATGTACATTAATTTATCAGAGTAATAATCTCTAAGATACCGATTATGCATTCGAAATTGCATGAATATGTTTAAGAAGAGTATCTGGAGTACATAGATTTAATGACAATGTGCTACACCAATTAGTGATTTATATATTATTAGAAGGTCATTTTAGGAATAACTCATTCCGAATAACAAGATTGCACTACTCGGAATTCGCCTCTCACATATGAAGTAGGACTTCATTCAAGTTTACTCTATGTCCTCTTAAATTTTCGTACTATTTATAACCAAGAATAGCCTGACGTTTTCTCCACAATAAACTAGACTTACTGTAAGGTTAGTTTCCTATATTTTATTTGATTCAACTGCGTACACTTTGAAGTAGAAAAATCTCACTCATAAATCTTAACATCATTTTAAAACTATTAAACTAAACAAAATATACAGTATACCTGTATTTATACACAAAAGGAAAACTGGTTCTGTTATTGAGATAATATCTCGATTGATTATCATCGCGTAAAATCTTATGAGAAAAAATTTTAAGTAAAATAATATAAACATAATATCATCACATAAAATATATCCACTAATTCTAGATATAAAATCTATAATGAAATACATAAAAATAGATAGAATAAAATATTTTTAATGATAAAATAACTATCATCGTATAACATTGAAATATATAATAATATGAAAGTAAAGAAAATAAATGGATAAACATAGAGTGTATACATCCATTTGCTCGGAAACCTAAGAAGGCTTATAATAATTAGAGAGTTCATAATTTTCAGCTTTTATTATAGATATAATAACTATAACGTCAGATCACTGAGCACCCTAAACTGCAATCACTTGCGCACATATAACATATAGTTTCTAATATAAAATAATTAAAAAATATTTTACTATTTATGAGAGTCCACTGTTTAGTTTAACTATGCATATTCAAGTGCTTTTATGAATAAAGAGATTCTTTCAATACTTAGCGCACTTATATTACTATATAATATATATAATATATATAAATATACTAATATATATATATATATATTATATAGAAGTAAAGTATAATAATATTAATATATAGATCAAAATATATATAGGTATTAGTAAGAAATGAAGATATAATAAGGAGTAAGCGAGAGATGACGTAGAGAGTGATATAGTCGTTAGTAAAATAACCATAACTTAGAATGGAACGTGGTGAATAATATGGGAGTTATTTCAGTAAGATTGTTTTCTGCTGATTAAAGCAGCAGAATGAGATCAGCATAATTTTGCGTGGAGGGCTTGCAGTCTCCCACGCTACACTGGCTACACTAGCTCTAGGAACCCTGATATGATAATAGTGAATATATGGTAAGTTATTTAAGAAAGTCACTAATATATTAATTTTTTATTATTAATTAATTATTTCAATAATTAATGATAATTATGTGAAAACAAAAACTATCTTTCATTTAGAATACACAAGATATTGATCCTACTATTAATTATATTAAGTAGTGATTTTAATAATATATTATCTTTACATTATATCATATTATATTAATTAGGAGTGTATGCTGTGTAAGGCAAGTCGTACAATGAATGTATACACAAGGCTTTACATTTTATGTATCTTTAAGTAAGGCTAAGTACTGCTGTCATTGCATAATACTTGCATTTACTTTTAGTGTATATGGAAACGAGTTCATGTACTGCTGCAAAAGGCTCTGTTGACAATAATGTAAATATGTTTGTATTTTAAGTGTAAATAATAGCTCGATGAAAAAATTACTCGTATTTTTGTACAGCATTAATTTATTTAGAATTCTAGAATATATTGCCAATTCATTAGGGACAAAAGCTTTATTAATGTTGATATGAATTATATTATTTTATTTTAATATTAATTATTATTTAATTATTAGTTATATTATATTATTACTATTTTTAAAGCATTTGAAAGGAAACTATTTCATAATCTACATATATATAGTTAATATAGAAATGAATTTAATATATTATTCATTATAAGTATATATATATATATATATATACTACTTATTAATTATATATTATATATATATATAGTTTTATATTATTAGAATATGTATATATTAATGATATTATATATATTAATTATATATATATATATTAGTAAGTAAAATAATATATACGTAATATAATAATAGTAATTATTATTACTAGTATATAGTTGTTGTAAGAATCTTTGATTTTAATATTTAACGTTAAGTGGTAATATAATTGATATTGTTATCAAGTGAAGGAAGTCGCGCAATATCTTCAATTGTTGTTAGTCTTTTTCAGAATGTTATTATTTCAACGAAAATATGATATTTCGTTTGAAGCATGTAATATTGTAAAAACGAAGAAAATCCAATCTTTCGTATCTATACCCTCTGTAAATGGTGTTGTCTATAAACTCCATTTTATCTTCATTAATAATAACTATGATTAAAATATATATATACATCATTGCTTAAATATTGAGTTGTTAAAAAGATATGTATTAGGTTAATAAGCGGAATTTAGGTGTTTCAAAATCTTGTATATGAAATATACTATAGAATAAATCTATGATTTGTAGATATCTTTATCTGCTGTTTGTTGTTAGTATTACTGAGATGTATATTATATAGTTGTACCGTTTGACGCTCACTAGAATAATATAATATATATATTATCTATTTTAATATATATAATATATATATATAATATATATATATATATAGTATATAATATATATATAAGTACTATTGTCAATTAGAGTGTATTTAGCCTTCATTGGAAGAGATGATGTCTATTGATTGCGTAGAGGCGATTGGATTATAACAGTAACGTATACCAAAATATCCGAAAAGATGAGCCTAACTTTTCCTATATTTAAC
>JABUQX010043229.1:0-7500 GCA_015478945.1 Trachelipus rathkii
CAAGAATGATGATGTAAAGTTATGAGAGAGAAGGAAGTAAAAGAGAGGAATAAAAGAGTAAATAAGAACTTAAAAAAAAGAATGAAGAGAGAGAGAAAACAAGAAAAGAAAGATAGAGAGAAAAACGACGAAAACAGAGAAGCAAGAGAGAAGCGGAACGCAGTACAAGAAATCCGAAGACAAGAGAGCCACTGTCTAAAATAATAGAAATAGGACAATAGACACCCATAAAAACAATGAGAGACGATGATATAACGGCAAAACAACAATGTCACAAAAAACTAAGTACAGAACACAGAAACACATGAAAAAGAAAAAAATAGTCCACGAAGCAAAAAATAGGAAGAGATACAATAGTAGTGTAGTGTAGTGAACGAAAACCCAATACAAAAACAAAAAACAGAGAAGAAACAGAAAAAGAAAAAAAGAAAGAACCGTTATTAATCAACTGTGTATAAACTGAAGCAAAAGACTACGAGGAAGAGAGAAGAGAGAAACAGAGCGAAATACAGATGAGTTTCCCTGAAGTAAAACGAAAAAGGAAAAAGCATGAAGGAAGTAAGGAAGAGAAGAGAAAGACCTGAAAAGACAGAAAAACAGAAGAAGAAGAGAAGACCAGAAAAGAAAAAGCAAGAGTGAACGCTAGCCTTGTAAAAAATAAGGAATAGAAACTACCAACACAGAACAGAGATAAGGAAGAGTTTCAATTAGAACAAAACAATTCAATCTAGTGTAGAGATACTACGGACAAACGAGATAAAACATGAGAGAGAATCATGATGTGATGTAAGTAAAAATGTAAATAGTGATGACATGTGTTGATGTTAGATAAATGTAGTAAGGAGATAGAGAAGGAAGAAGAGACAAGATGAAAAACGGAACATCGCAGACCACCCGACCCAAAAACAAAAAACGCAACGAGGAAGTAGAGAGGAGATCGAAGATACAAAGACACGAGAGACAGGACGCACAACCAGTACAAAAAATAAGTGATCGTATTGTATTAAATTAAGTGAGATCAGGAAAATAAAGGCGAGTATAAGAACAATATCAAGACTGTAGAACACTTTAGAGAGCAAAACTGAGAAGAAGAAGTCATGAGAGAGAGAGAGAGTTATAGATATAGAAGAGAGTGATAGAACGAGAAGTAGAGGAAAGAAAAGAAGAAGAAGAGCGATGAAAAAAAATGAATAGAAGAAGAGAAAAGAAGAGAGAGAGATGATGAGAGAAAGCACGTTAGTTGCATTGAAATAAACGAATATAAGATATTTAATAATTATTAATTCACGATAGCTTGATTGAATAAATTCATATCTTACTCCATTGACACTCCCTTTTGTCCAATTGGACATTAATATTCACTATTCTGAAGTTTTGTTACAGGGTTTTGAGTTAAGAAACTGTATAAAAAATAAATATCGAAGTCTTAACATGCAATTTTAGAAAATATTAGATTCAATAAAAAGATTTAATTTTCATTAAGTTAGAAAGGTGCTTATACTGCAAGTGTGTTCAGTTAGGTGCAAATTGATCAAAAAAATAATTAGTGAAAAAATAAAAACACCGTCATTAATCCTAAATCGATCGACATAAATTAGAGCACTTACCACACTCATATACTTCCTCACCACCTTAAGTCCTTAAAAGCATTAACACAACCAAAAAACAAAACGTCCACACAACGAAACCCAAGAATGCCAATTGCCATCCAACTAAAATCACACAATAAATTTACAAATACGAAAAGAATCGTATCATATTAATACATGCTCTCACTCTTACATATTTACCAATGCTATTACTATCCTGCTAATAAACTACATAAAAATAAAACGTATCTATAACAAAAACAGGATCAACAGGAAAATCTACTTCTGCAACACACCAACAACACAACATAAAAACAAACAACCACAAAACAAAAAACCAAAACACCAAACAGAAAACCAAAAGACCAAAAACCAGAACAAAGAAGAAAAACAAACACAACAAAACAATACAAATAACCACTACGAACCAGGCAAACCAGAACAAACAAAGCAACCAAACAAAAAAAAAAAAAAAAGACCCAAAAAACTTCAACTAGAACACTACACTAACTTACTACTAACCACTACTACCTAACTACTGAACTACTTAACATACGTTACACTACCCTAAACTACTACTACCGAAGCAATCAACACCTAACCCTCAGAAAAAAATACTCATCATACTCACTCACCTCCAGCTCAACATGACTCAGCTACTCTCAAGCTACTCGCAACTTAAAACTGCACACAAAAACCTAACTACATAGACGTACTAATACTAATACGCAGAACAGTAGAGTAAGAGCATACAGCATACAACGGAAACCAACAATGTATATACGCAGCCCGATAAACCGCTGAACAACAAAGATACACAAATGAAAACTATAAAACAAAACCGTTAAATACACATCGCATTAACCTCCAATCGCAGAATAACAACTCAAGCTCGAAAAAGACATAAAGCAAAAATAAATACGCGCAAGAAATAAGCGGCATTCCGCAAACGATGGTGCACATGGGGTCAGACACTGATAGAGATACCCTTCAGTACTGAAGAGGATGGTAAACGATTTCATTCCATTAACCTAGATAAACGTCATCTCCTCAAGCACTAAATACAAAGACACAAAAAAAAACACGAGACTTGGAGGATACTGTTAACAAAAGAAACAAATGTTAAGTACAAAATGGTAAGTACAAATGAAGATTTAAACCTACAATTTTCAAATATACCCGACATACCATCCTCAAAACAATAATAAAAAAGAAATTATTACACGTCTCTCCTCCTTAAAACCAGAAGCGGCGTAACATGCTAGAAACCATAAATTACCGAAGTTTTCCCATCTTCCACTCTTCTTTAAGTATATATTGGGTAAATAAAACGTTTGACAATTGTTTCTCTTAGTAATAACAATAGAAGTTAAAAATGTCTTTAGCCACACATCTCTAGACCTTCCAATCAAGCTCGTCCTATTCTAAACATAAAACAACCAAATATCAGTTATCCAAATTAACTCGAGATTCTGAATGAAGTCGTCTAAACTTCACAATAAGCATGCTACCAAATGTACAAAAAAGACCCAAGACCTCAAATGCCAGGCGCTCAAATAAAGAGAACTTTGAAAAACAAGATAGAGGAACATCAAGATCATGCTACCACACGAAATTAAGTTAACATCTACTATTGTGCAAGCCTATACAAATATCACGGAAAAAGCAACATCAATCACGGAGATAACAAAGCGCCTGGCAAAAGCTCCGGAGCGTCGAATCATAGAGCCAAAAAACCCCGCATTTGTAGAATGTTCCACCCTAATCATAGAATCAAATGAGCGATATGATCAAAAATTCAAGTCTTACAGAGCGCAGTTACCTTAGCTTGAAGCTCTGTCAAGCTAGCCAGCTCCATGATAAGCAACCCGAAGCGAAACAAACACCAAAAAGACTTCCAGAACCCGCGACGAGAGCAATCGCCCAGGCAAAAGCTCGAGAGCAACTAAGAAACAGCGAGACATGAAAATAAGGTAACGAACGAAGAGTGAAAATGGAAATCACCTGCAAGCAGCAAAGATACGCAACGACGTCCAGCTCCCGATAAAAACGAAAAACAAAGACGATGAGGTACCGCGTGCGCAACCGTGTCAGAGTACGATGGTTACGCACTGCAGGACCAGAAGAAGACAAGAACTATATTTTATACGAGGAATGAGATAGCGAGACTAGATTAACTCGATTGATATGAATCGTTTTAAGGATAAAACGTTGAAGACCACTGAGGTTAGGTTCAGGGTGTAATCGACGGAGGCATCACAGATGCTGGAGTTAGTAGTCCTTCTTACATTGGTCCTCGTCCCTTCGCTGGCTCATGCGGTACGTGTTGGCTTTCTCAAGTTCCGATGCGGCCACAATAGACTCCTTCCACCTTCTTCTAAATCAGGCCTTGACCTCCCTAAATTTTTGCCCTTGTTCTTCTTTCAAAACGCGGCTCATCCACATCAGGCGGAGGACTTGGGTGGAAGGCAGTCCGATAGTGTGTACGTCTCGTCTACAAAAGTGCTGAGGAAGAACCTCTTGTCTTTCATGGCGCTTCGAAGGAGGGTATTGATTTCATGGTCGCAAGACTGGAAATTAGGCAACTTAGTCTTCAAGTCATGATCAGCTTTTTTTTATGTCACAATGAGTGGTGCGTGATCGAGGCAGCCCAGGATAGCAGGTATTCTCCTTTGATTTGATCCCATGGGCAACAGACTGCTGTAAGCTTGTCACTTCTTAAAGGTTTTAATTGAAAATGTTTATTCATCTATAGGACGACCACTGGCCTGGTAAAGACGTCTGACAGGAGTGAGGCGAGCAGTTATCGGTTTATATAGCATTTCGTATGATCGGTATAAAATTCAGATCACTATATATATATATATATACTATACTATTATATCATATATATATATATTACTCATATATATATAATAATAATATATAATATATTATATATTTATATATATATATTATAATATATTTATATATAATATATATATATATTGTAAATGATATATATGTGTTGTAAATGATATATGAGAAAAGAAATGAATACACGTTTCACTGTCTTAAAGATAGTTTTATCGGATAGAAAAAAAACCCGAAAACCCGTGTATTCGCAGATAAACATTGTCGCCAATAGTTATCGGTAGTTTGGAAAAAAAATTATCGCGATACCGATAATCGGTAAAAGATTTTATCGAATAACAGATAACCCGATATCTTTTCGCGATAATTTATCGCGATAACGCCCACCTATGACTAATACTAATACTACTATTACTACTACAGTCTCTTCTACAATAACCAGATTTAAAACATTAACAACATGTAACTATACTACCGTTACTACTATCTACTACTACCATACTTTTCTTCATACTGTTGGACGTAACGACTACTACTACTACTACTACTTACATATTTACAATTACTACTACCCTGACTTACTACTACTACTACTACTACTACTAATAATAAAAATTGAATATTAATTTAAAATAATAGTTATAATAATTAATAATGGATAATCAATTCTTAAAGTTTAATGAAATACAGCAGAAATAATATAATCATAGAGACACATTACAATAAATAATAATATAATAATAATAATAATAATAATAATAATAATAATAATAATAATAATAATAATAATAATAGCTATCAAAGAAAACGAAAACGACAAGCTCGTAAGTATATTAGTAAAAACTAAACTTATCATTTTAGAAAAAAAAGGACATAAGGATGAAGAGAACAAATAAAATTAATTTTAAAAGATCATATTTAAAGCAAAAGGACCCCGGCATGAAGGCTCTATATTAAGATCGTTCGAATATTAAGCCATTACTTGAAAACTGGAGCTCGTGCATTCTCTATGTGTGAAGCGCTTATCGGCAAATAGGTCGGAGTAGTAACGTTGTTGTAGTCCGATTTCCAATGTTTTTGAAAATGGAATTCGTTTAACGCCGCTTATATCGGATACGCTCTGAATACCCTCAACATGAGAAGAATGTCGCAACATAAGTATTAGCCGAAGATACAATATTTCAACATTTTAAAGAAGACACCATAAAATCCGATAACATCATAAAAAGAAAGCTTCTCCATTCATTAGCAAGAGAAAAAAGGACACTTTTCATGAAATTTCGCCTCAGGGGGAAGTCGTTGCTCTTAAGGAAACATAAACCAGGGGAGAACACAAATATAACGACAGATGGTCCAAGCATTTTAAACCATCTTTAAATGATACAACAAAGTTGGATCCATAACTTCTCTAACTCATTTAAAGGTTTATTAATTTATATTTATTCATTTTTGTTATTACTTTATACGACATATTTATAAATAAACGAAAAATTGGTAAAATAATTTAAAAGATAAAATTCCCTCTGATTATTTAACACAATGTCACAGTGTTAAAGAGCGAAAAAATAATTTTGGTTCGACTTTACTATAAAATTACAATTCGTTTTTATTTTATTCAAGAAATAGATTTTTAAAGAAAATTTTCTTCTGTTGAAACTCCTGATACTCTTTCAGGAGGATTGAAAATCATCAAAATCATACATTTATAATAATAATAATAATAATAATAATAATAATAATAATAATAATAATAATAATAATAATAATAATAATAATAATAATAATAATAATAATAATACTAATAAATTAATTGACATAATAACAACTCAGTTCAATGCCTTATTATTTCTTTCATCAAATTGCAACAAAATTCTGAAAGTAAAGATAAAAATATCAAATTATATACTTATCAGTTGGATCATTCGGCTGATGTTTCTTTCATAAGCCTTTTTCCAGGATTTGTTCAAAAAAGAGATGGTGAGTAACCTTTTAAATAAGATTTTTTAAAAAATTAATCTTTCTTAACGCAAATTATTAAAAAATATTAATTAACTTGGTTAGCATATCAATATTTCCATATTAATGTTAATTATTATTATCTATTTTCTGTGTGATTAAAGTCAAGGATTTTCACATAAGTTTATTTTTTTTCCTTTCTTATTTTCTTGAACCTCAGTAATTTCTCATGGAGAAGATCTGATGTTCCTATTTTACGGTGGAGATGTTTGGAAAATTAAGCTCGAGAAGGAAGACGACTTAAAAATGAGAGATATTTTCCTTGAACTCTGGACCAATTTTGCAAAGACTGGGTAAGATCTACAACGGAAATGTTTTTAATATGCATCTAGGGAAAATGTTATTCATACATTTCTAATATGAGCTTGATTTTTGCAGAAATCCGACGCCTCCAGGTTCTGATTTTAAATGGAATCCAGCAACATCTAGCAGTTTTAGATATCTTAGTTTAACTCCATCACCAGTTATGAAAGATGATAATTTCCAGAAGGTGAAGTATCAACTTTTTAAATCATTAATATGTTCATTACAAAATCAAAAGTTAAATCAATATGATTGTCTAGAACTTTGTTCATTCATGTTATAAATTGATATTTTCGACTTTGAAGACTGAAATCCCAATCCTTTCATTTTTTGTCTGTTCGCTGCGTATTAGTTCTCCCCATGGGTCTTTTTATATATTGTTTATCCTAGTGGTACTTTCTTTGTATAATTTTATGCACAAATGATATGGACGTAGCTGAGCCACTTTAACATAAATTACATCTAGTTTTCAATTTTTCTTGATATATAATTATTTCTTGCCAATTTTTCTTTTCTTCCTTTTAATTAGCCTAATAGCTATGCTCTTTCAGGTTTACAACTCACATTTTTCCTATATATTCAGTTTTAATAATTCATATTTAAAAATAAGTATATTTAATTTTTTGATTTTTATTATATACGCTTTCCATCTACGCATTAACAATAATAATGGTGCAGCTGCTTAATCTTATCTTTGATCGTATTGTGAATAAACTCATCTCTTTCCTACTCATCTATG